>CM029603.1:67471061-67650844 GCA_017311375.1 Mytilus coruscus
TTATGGAAAGTGGCCTCGTTAGCGCTCTCGAGGGTACAAGTTGTTTATTTTTCATTTTCAGTATATTTCTGATAGAACGGACGTAGTTTTTTAGTTCACCGTTCCATCACTTGGCGTCCGTCGTCGTCCGTCCGGTGTTAACTATTTCAAACATCTCCTCTGAATCCACTGAACCAATTCCAGCCAAACTTAAGCTGAATGATCCTTTGGATATCTAGAATAAAGTTTGTGTTTTATTTTCTATTTTGTCAAAAAACATGGCCGCCATGGCTAAAAATAGAACATAGGGGTAAAATGCAGTTTTTGGCTTATATCTCAAACACTAAAGCATTTAGAGCAAATCTGATGTAGGTAAACATGTTCATTAGGTCAAGTTCTATCAGCCCTAAAATTTTCAGATGAATCTAACAACCCATTGTTGGGTTGCTGCCACTAAATTGGTAATTATAAGGAAATTTTGCAGTTTTGGTTATTATCTTGAATATTATTAATGACAAAGATAAATTGTAAACAGCAAAAAGTTCAGCAAAGTAAGATCTTCAAATAAGTTTAATGACCAAAATTGTCAATTGACCCTTAAGTAGTTATTGCCCTTTAAAGAATTTTTTTCACAATTTGTTCATCTAGTTTGCTTACTTTAAAAATCTTCACCTGAAACTGCTGAATCAATTTCAGCCAAACTTGGGAGTATTTAGTATAAATTTTGTATTTTATTTCCTAGTAATTCAAGAAACATAGCCACTATGGCTAAAATGGAACATAGGGTAAAATGCATTTTTTTTTTTTTTGCTTTTGAAGAAAATATGACAGATACAAATAACATTTAAATGGAATTTTAAGCCACTCTTTGATATATATTGAAAAGCATAAAAATCATTGATGAAAGATTTAACCAAAAATTACAGGTGATCGATTCAGGCTCTTGAGAGCCTCTTGTTTAGAGTTAAAATTTAAATACAGTCTGAGACTAAGTTTTTTGACATAGACTGAAATCAAACTTGGACAGAGGCTAATTTTCAAGACCATGAAATAGCATCTAAAAATTTCAAACAAAACAAGTGTATTTCATGTATTTAGGACGCAGCAATCCTACATTCAGTCATCAGCCTTTCGGCTGTTTTCTGTTGTTTGGTTGGATTGTTGTCTCTTTGACACATTCCCATTTCTGAAAAAATCTAATATCTAAAAATGGGGAAGGAGGTACTACATGTATCATTGCCCTCACCCTTTGAAGAAATTTCATGCTTCAATGCTCAAAATGTTCAGAATTTAATACCATCTTTCTTTTAATTTTGATAAATTTTATAATTTTGAAAGAAATATTTTTTCAAAAAAAGGGGGCACCATGCCCAGAGAGAAAAGTTTCATTCTCTACCAACATATCTCTATCAATAATATATTCTCATTTATAATTACTAAATTTGTGTCAGAAATGCACATATAAATGGAATGATTTAGCTTTTCAAGTTCAAAATGTTTGATTATTCATCTGTTTGGCAATCTGAATTTTCGTGAAAATTGACGATTTTGACTAAAATTATTTTTTTAAAGAAAAAAACACACGACTTTCTTTTTATTTTATGAATATATAGAATGTTGTCTTTCAAAATTTGTCAATGAAATGTCATGGTATTGTTGGTCTTGGGAGATAAACAGATTTAAAATTTAGGAGTTTTGAAATTTTTCATTTTCGAATTTTAACACATTTTTAAATGGTTGCTATGGAAACAAACTATTTGGTAAATTCAAAATTTTAACGTTTTTGAATAGTTTG
The DNA here is from genome assembly GCA_017311375.1 of Mytilus coruscus. Taxonomy (NCBI): domain Eukaryota; kingdom Metazoa; phylum Mollusca; class Bivalvia; order Mytilida; family Mytilidae; genus Mytilus; species Mytilus coruscus. Next base: position 67,472,836 of record CM029603.1, read on the forward strand.
GGGTTTTGTTTATTAACAATGTAAAACCCTAATTGTTTTATTGATTAACTTAATTTCCATGGGACTTTAAATTCCTTATTTTAAATTTTCAAAAGGGTCTTTTTCACATATTCAGGCAAAATATTGTTTTGATGGTTACCATGGCAACGGGCATTATACAGGAAAATAAAGACAGAATTTTACTTATCTACCAAAGTTCTTATGATATAGGGCCAAAAATTACTTCTGTGACATGTCATGAATCACCCTCTGCATGATTTTTACAAAGACAGGTACTTAATTGAAATGTTTGTTTTAGGGTTATCAAAGCAATATTTACAACGTTATACAGGATTGTATCGACACGTGTCATACTTTGGGATATGTCGCGTGACCAATGTTTATTGTAGTATGTCTGGTAATGTTCGTCAAATTTATCAAATAAACAAGTTTTAAAGATATCATGAAATAATTGCAATACATTTGATGGAAATTTAGATTTGATTTTTATAGATTATTTTCAGAGTGCCCCGAGATACGGTCTTAAAGTGTTGAAGGAAAACAAAACTTTGATAAAAGGATGCAGAACTATTATGTGATTTGAAAAAAATAAGTGCCATAAAATTTGAATTACGCAATTAGCGCATCTTGATTACTTTCGATAAAACAGTAATGCATTAATGTTACATCGTTAGAAGTGATTTGTGACTGTTATACACACATACGTACAAAATGTATAAGCAGAGACATGTATACACATTCTGGTTTAAGCTTGCTATAAACACACGAAAAATTTGTCGTTGAAATATCAATCATCTTAGGGCAGACTTGTTTAATACGTTTTTATTTGTAATAATTATCTTAAGTTTCATTTCATTTAAATGCTTCAAAATACTAATTTAGGGCAAGGAACCCCCTTTTCCAGTAAAATAATTGTATATATCATTTAAGTTATTCTTTTAAAACGTAATATCCTTTGAGGTCAGCCAAACACCAATTCAACAACAATGAGTGTTTCCATAGATCGCACAATGCATTCAACTTGATAAATCAAAATTTACAAAAAAAAAAAAAAAATGTTCTTCGTATAACATTTTGTTTATTCCAAGACACTTTTGTAATTTTTGATATAATCAAACCTAGCTAGGAAAATATCAGCATTATTTTCATAAGATTGATAATAAAGTTGTTTGTGTAAAATTTTTTTTTTAATTTCATTTATTCTAGCTTTCTTTCAAAGTTCTCACGCCAGATTCATTTTCTTCTAGCGGGTTTGATCTTTTATTATGTTCAATAAGTAATAGTAAAATTTATTTCCATAATAATCTTGTTTTATTTAGTAATTTATATACAAATGAATTCCTAAATTACTTGGAAATAAATTTTGAACAATTTGTCACCATTTCGCTTTTGTCGTCTGCCCAACTAAGTTTGGTCCTGCATATGCATGAAATACTTGCCACTGAACGTTAAACAAACGGCAAATATCCTCCAATTCATCTGCAATTGCGCTATCCTCAGTTACATACCCGTCATTTTGTCACATGATTGGTAATATTCTTTGAACAAATTTCGTGTTGTAAGCCGATTTTGTCCTAATTTTAATTGTTCTTGACCAGTATTGCATTCCTTAACAGGTTTAAATGTAAACTAAATCCTATAAAATACATTTGGTGCATTGGTTCTCTGAAACGCGTTTTGTAAATTTGAGCGTGTCAACCCCTCATGTAGTAGTGTTTTCGGTTTGTATAAACAAAATTCTATGTTGGTAGTAGGTTATTGTTTCATTTTATATATTTTACAATTGGTGACATCAAATAAACTTGCATTCGCATATTTGTTTTCTTCTGAAAAGAGGTGTTTGTTTTTATATGAGGTGTTATAAATTGTCCCTCAATATATTTAAATGCCTGCATGGTATACTTAGCCATAGGCCTCTATTGGTTTGATTGGAGTAAATTCAAAATCGTGTTTCGAATAATGATATTTTTTATGCAAACCGAAGGATTCTAAAATATGTAGTATCAATGTCTCGTTGTCATATCTCTGACGACGAATATGCAAACTGAAGGATCTAAAATTTAAATGATTTATGTAAAAATAACGAATACGGGTGGGGTATGACAAGAAGTCAACCAGACTACCCAAATTATAAATCCTAGCCTCCTTACTTGTATGATCATTTAATCCGAAATTAAGCTTGTCAGATAAAAAAAAACATCGCGTTTGCTTAGGAATAGAGTTGAAATATAGCATGTGCTCATAATTCATGCAAAATAGTAAGACGTATATTCCTGAGCGTTAATGCACAAAAATAGGGTTGTTGTGTACTCTTAAACTTAGTTAGGTGGTATGGTTTTGATGCAACTTCCTGTTATAACAGATGTGATCGACGTACACTACAGCGGAATTACAGCTTCAGTTGATATAGTACACACAAAAATTAATTGGGCTAATTTGGTCTCTGCTGCATAGTTTATTTCATTGGCAATCATAGCCCACATCTTTTATTCAAGAAAATCGTAAAATCTTGAATATTCTGTAATCAATTTATGAAGCTTGATTGAGACGTATATTCACTCAGATATCGATTGTTATCTTTTCATCTATTTCACAAATGAACCGCTGAAGTCAGGGATTCAGAAGGATTATCGAACTATGTCAGCCTATTGGACTTTCATCTTTAAAATTCCCTTTGCATTAAATATCTAAATGAGATAACATAGGGATAACTTGGAGTGTATACATGTACATGTAAAAAAAGAAACCAACAGCAATATTTGACGAAGATGATATTGATGGAATTTTAACGTCCAGTGACATATATTACATGCATGTCGGAACAGAACTTGAAATTGACAATAGGTATTATAGAACTGTCGCTTTTACAAGGTAGTCACGCTTAGTTGGAATTTCACGTGCTATTTCACAAGGTTCACATTATAGTTATAGAATATAACTAACAATTGTGATGACGAATTTCTTAAACTGTTCTAGAACAATCTAATTGAAATATAAATCTGTGATTTTACTATGTTCATAACTTCGACGAAGCAAAGCAAGTTAGATATAGATCTGGACTGATATGCATAAAACCACTTAAGCTACGATATCAAATCTTAGTATTAATTTATAGTAGAACTAACTCGAATAATTCAAGCCCTTACCGTCTCCAATTCTCCGTCTTTCGAGGTGTAGTGATCGATAGTGAGAGTTATATAACGACTGGATTATTCAGGTTAAAGTAGAACATGTACAAAAATCCGTCCAAATTTTAAGTAGCTTTATGCATACGGGCCCTGAATTTAAATCAGATTGGTTCTGGAGTTTTCTCTTATTTTCAAAATACATATTTTAAATTGTGACTATCTATAGTTCCGTAACTTTCTATCTGTATAAACCAACGATCGACAAGTGCGTACATTTTGTGAAATAAATATTCAGTATATGTTTCAAAATGTCCATAATTATTGATAACGAGTTCAAACTTACATTTTCCAAATTTTACCAATGGAAAATATCTAAATAAATTGTTACTTCTTAAATGTTTGGTTGGAATTATCTAGATTTTCATAAATATCATTCATTACAGCAAAATGTCATTCATAAACAAGGGTAGTAAAATTGACTACACGTATGAGTTTAGACTAGTAATGTATAGTGTATCACTGTCGGACTCAAGACACAAAAAATGTACACATGATGTATATCATACCTGATAATTTTGAAATATAAAATTCCAAACCACTGACTGGCCGTGTAGATTGATGTATACGTTCAGTAATAAAGCGATGCATGAACCTGCATTACGTGTAATAAGAGTTTTTAAGCCCGACAGGAAATCGCTTGAATACCTGGAAGTGTCACCTCACAATACCTCTGGCAATAATTCCTTTAGCCATGCTGATGGTCAAATTAGGGAATTAAATAAATGTATTATATAAAAGCTGGGACATAATATATTGTATAATAGTCCCAGATAAAAGAGTTATGAACAAATTAGATTATCGGTTTTTTTACACAGAACACCGCTAGATAATTATGACTTTAAACTATGAGAGAATCCATAAAAGAAATCGCTCTAAACTAATTCCCTATATTTACTTGTTTCATAAATTTAGTTAAAAAAAAACAGTTTCAAAATGACAGATCATAGTTATTTAAAAAATTTAGATATCCAATCGGCAGACTTTTCCGACTCTTAAACTTTTTTTAAACATTGTTCCTTATCAAGTTAGTTAAAAAAAAGTTCTCGATAGGTAACACAACAATGTCTGGTACAATTCTTTTTTTTAGGATCCGTGAATATGTGTATGCGTTTGTCATTATCTTGTCGGGTAATAAATATAGAATAATGGCATTTTGTTTTTGATTCTGACTTTATTAGCAAGAATATCAAGCGAGCTTACATATTGCTGATATAACCGTACGATTGACTCCCTGCTTGTTTTGGTACTTTGTGGTTTATAGAAATCACGTGGTTTTTTTACCCGTGAAGCCGTCAAGATGGCTACATGTAGAGAATTGATATTCTGAATTTAAAATCGATGGTGATATCTTATCTAGGAGAATAAAACGTTAATATTTATGAATTTGTGCTGTTTTATACAAAATGAACATAATATCAATTTTTCATTTTTTGCGGAGTTTCCCTTAAACTTTTAGACTTTTATTGCTGTATTTTTTGACGTGATATATTTTTATTGTGCTATCATGATACTATATTAAAATTCATTATTCTACAATGAATAAATAACATTATCTAAAATGGCATTGATAATTTCTCTTTTCGGTAAAATGGATTAAAAATCTGGCGCTCAAATGGACTGTACTTTGGCGCTAAAACGTCCGACTGTTTTTTGCTAAATGTCCTATCTATGCGCTAAAATGTCCTCCGCCGTTGATAGTGATACACTTTTGGTGAATAAATTGAATATGAATACACATCACTTTACATAATTCAGTGTAAAATAAGTTAAAATCATCACACGGTATTGCTTTAACACATGAAAATCCGAGCCGGAATTTGTACAGAATGTATCAACAAGGAAATTGCATACACATATAGAAAACATAATGAATTGTGCAAGCACAGTACAAGATTAAATGTTCTTGAAAAATTGAAATATGTATTGAATAGAAATAATCTTGCTCGTATAAACTTAACATTTATTAGACCAATTATGGAATATGCATGTGCGTTACGGGATAGTTGTACTCAACAAGATTCTAATAATTTAGAACATGTCAAGTTGGAAGCAGGAAGAATAGTAACTGGGTTGCCCGTGTATGTTAGTCGGGAAGCTATATATATTTCAAAACAGGCTGGAAATTGCAAGTAGACAGAAGAAAGTAAATAAAGCTCAATGTGTTATATTCTTTACATAACGAGACTGTCCTTTATTATCTCTGCGATTTAATGCTCCCATTTTGTTGGTCAAATATCTAATTATGATTTGCGAAATAGTAACAACTATGTAGTACCCGTTATAGACTAGATATAACCAAAACATCTTTTCCCCATCTACTACAATTGAATGGAATAAATAGTCTAAACCCCGACATACGGACTTCCTGAAATATAAATACAGCCACCCTCCTACTCTAGTTGTGGTGTTAGAAAACTTTAATATCATTCATACACGGTTGAGAAATATGCGCAGCTCTTTAAATGCAGATCTGCACCATGTTAATATTAAACTTAATCCTGCATGATGTTGAGGATTGTATTCATCGTTTTTTCGAGTGCTCTTTTCACAATGAAGCAAGATATATTGTTATGATATTGTAACTATCATATTTATTTAGTTTGCCTTATTTGTTTTCTGTGGCCTATTTAGTATTATATGTTTTACATTGTGTACAAAATTATACACATTGTGTTACAACTATGCAGTTTAGAAATAACTGGAACAATCATTGATACTCATGGAATGATTAGAACTTTCTGTTTCACTTACATAACGTTTCCAGAATGATCATAACAAAAGATGCGTAATTTAAACATCTACAATTATCTAGAACTTTCCGTTACAAGTATTTAAATGCAGACCCTAAAGTTAGACACAGACATAGATATACATAGACATCGATAGACATTAATATTCTCAGCAGTTGGATTGAAACTTTATTTAACTACAACATACTAGATTGTGACCTATTGGACGTAATATTCTGCGTGGATTTCGAGAAGATTTCCGGATAAAGAAAAGACAAAAGATCAGACATATATTTTGACAGTTAAGTTGACATTTCTTTTGTGTAATACTTCTTGTAAACTTGTGTATAATAAATCTTGTTTAATTTTATTATTGATTTGTGTCTTTTGTTGGCTACAATTAAAAGGCGATTTTCTGGCATAACAATATATTGTTTTTGATTATGAAAAGATATGCTATATCCATTGAGCTTCTATTGGCTGATCACGGTGACCTTACATTTCAGCAAAATAAAGAAATTTTGAATCTGTACAATCTTATATCAGAATTACACAAGATTCAGAACATACAATTAAAATTCTGAACTCCTACTTTCTCACACTTCACGCCAGTCCATATCATATCATATCATATTGTATTTTCGTTTTGTTTATAGTTTATATTACATGCATTCCTAATTTGTTTTTCGCCATTATCTATTATCTAATGTATTTAGTGTTCATGATATTTGTATAGGAGAGGACTTCACTAATGTTGTTATAACTTGTGTTCAATCCCATTTGCTACTTTTGGAAATAAAATATGTTTAAACAAAACAAAACAAAAACAAAGTAAACGGAAATAAGTCACACGAAAAAACTCACAGGTAAAAATAACAAATTTGTACATTTGGTACATGTACGTGTATATGTAAGAAAACAAGCCGCAGGAATAACTAATCCATGTCAATGTCATGTTTTAAAACAATACAACAGAGACTTATAATATTGCTTCAATTTACTATTTTCTTTTCTTGTAATTCATCTACATAAACTGCCTATTATATAATCATATCTTAAGTAATTACGAAGTTATTTAATGTTTTATCGACACGTGTCACACTCTATTGATTGTCATCTTTGTGTAATCGATTGAAATTCATGTTCATTCAACCAAGACTCGTTTATTCCGCACGTGTAAACAGGTTGTACATGAATATATTATTTCAACATGTTCTAGTGTTTTTTGTTTTATGGGTCTTGTATTTTGTATAAAAATCAAAATGTGTGGTATTTCTATGCACCGGAAAAAGTTGTTTTGAAAATGTTAAATAAAATTAATCTTTTAAACATTTTAATGATTTTTAATAGAAAATCTTAAAATAAAAGAAAATACAAATACAAGGTAAAAATAATTCAACAATAACTGATAAATTTATTATTTTAACTTTATTTCTTGTGACTTTTCCTCCTACATTCTTCAATAAGAAGGTAGGACAGAAGGTCACAAGAAAAAATGGAAGGACAAGAAGCCACAAATTAGTTTTATGGGAACTTTAAAGTTCAAAACTTTAAAATTCCATAGGAAAAGTACTTTTTCCGATGGAAACTATAAATTTTCCCATGGGAACTTCTATTATTCCAACAGGAATTTTAAATTTCCCATGGAAATGTACTTTTAATCAGCTGTAGTGACAACAGTGACATGTTGGGACATATGGGAAATATCTTTTTTATTATCTATCACTCGGCCAAAAATGTTTTTGTTATCTTGTAAAACAAAACAAAGTCAGATTTGCCAATTCTGGAATGGCAAATTTGTCCTGTACAGTGTTTTATATGCCTCTGCTAGTGCAGTGGTACAATTTGTATACAATTCCTGGTCCGTACTAAAATCGCCAGCAATTATCTTAAATTAAAAAAATCAAATAGTTCTTTTACCTGTATATGAATCGAAAAAACGTCCTTTAAGTCTTAGACCTAGTTGCAAAAGACGAATAATGCTCTTTCAAACTGTAAATTATCAAAAGACAACCTGAAGACAGCCTAAGGGTAAAATACAAGTGTAAATACTACCCTCCAGGAAATGTTAATTCGAAATTAACATCTGTATTTGCACGTGCAAAACTTGGAATTTAATTTTGATATTTACCTGAGAGATTATAAAAGACCAAGCTAACAAAACTTTCAGAGGTGTTTGCGAAATGAAACAAAAATGAAGTTTTTTGTAGATTGAATTAAGAAATTTGATTGAATGAATGAAATAAACTTAGAAAAACATCATTGCACGTCTTTCTAAATACACGCATATCGAGTTGCGTAGATGAAAGAGAATAATTGCATAAATAAAAATTATAATGTCAATTTCATAAATTCAAGGATTATAGCTCGAGAACGACTAAATAGTAGTTATGATTTCAAATGTACATAAATTCATACAGATTATCAATTTTTATCTATAAATTTCATTCCAAAATACACAGACTTGGCTCTGTTCGTTAGCTGTTCAGCGAACAATATTACATGAAAGCAAGATAATATCAATCGAAAGCAAAAGAGAAAGATTTAATGTGTAGAAAGAATCTATGATTTTTTGGAAAACAGTAACATACATGTTTTGATTTATGAATACGACTGATATACTAAATATTTGTTACAATTATTTTTTGCTCAACAACCCAACACGCTCAATCGAGATTGGTATTTTCTTTTTTTTTCCACAAGCACGCAGTATTAATGCGTAAAGTTGGAACATAGGCTAATTTGGCTCGAATGCACAATAATGTCTTCTGGTAGACATAGCATATTGCTGATATACGCTCACCGTTTCAGTCATGTTGGGACATATGGGACAATTTATTTTTCTAAATTATCTATCACTTGGCCAAACATATTTTTGTTATATTGTGAAACAACAAAGTCAGTTTTTCCAATTCTGGAATGGCAAATTTTTCCCGGACAGTGTTCTAGTTAGACACGCCCTTCGAATCAGGGTGTTCAAAATATCATCGGGAAAACGGCAAGTGAAATATCATATTTTACAATTCCAAATAATTAAAGTGTCTGTGTTTGATTATCTCCGGATTATAATCAGACGGTATTAAAGTGGAAATTCACACATTGCTTACATCTATTTCATTTGAACTCTGGTGGATAGTTTTGTCTCATTGGCAATCATACACATCTCCTTACTATTATACTGTTCGAAACCGGAAATTTTGGCTGCAATAGGAATTTATTTACAAAATAAGCACATGAATCATTTGCTTATAGGGATCGTTATTGCCTGTAAATTCATTTTCGTTTTTTTGCATTCATCTACCGTGGAGAAAAAAAGGGGGAATAGCTTACCGTAAGATTTTAATCATGGTTCAATTTTATTCTAGTAACTTTGGCCTCTTGCCAAAGATAACTCATATTCAAGTGTCACTCATAAATTATAAACGCTTGTTTAAGGTCGACCCACTTTACATGTCGTCTTGAATATACCTGACATATTTACCACTGGACGTTAAAGGAGCAATCAATTAATCAGCTTCATTGAGTGATATATAATCATTAGTATTCAGTGGATAACTGCCTCAACCAGATTTACTCTTTTGATTTTTTTGATTTTTTAAGCGAGAGTTTCAGTAGATTGAAATTTTTGAATTTGCATTTACATGGATAGGTTTAAACACTTCTATAATAGGGGATCCTATATATGAAAAATACGATGAATATGTTTTTGTAAATTAAAATCAAAACGATCGATTCGGTTTCATCTGAAATAAAAGGTTTCTGATGGTAACTTAACATTCAGCTGAATATTACATACAACTCAATAAAACGGTGACTTTGTTTCAAATTTTCAATTGTCATATGCTTAAATGTGGAAGATAAAAGAGCTACAGAAAATGGGTTTGATTTACAATATGGTGTTTGAAGCCTAAGAATGGAGTCATAATTAGATCGTGTAAGGGCTTCTATGTTTTATGATTTTAATGATTTTATGTTAGATTTGTTTCACCTTTAATATCAAGAAAATCTACAATAAACGTAAATTTTAGCATTTCTTTCCTCGTTTGTCTCTTTCCATTTTTAAAATTAAATAACTTAGTCTACAACAGGGTTTACATTGTACCCTATTCAGGTTAACTAAGGAAGTGGAGTAGAACTAAAAAATCTTCATCCATTTTTTCAATTTTATAGCTTTCTAAATATTTTCCATTAACTTTAAAATCAGGTATATCCTGAAGTGTACATGTATCACCTTTCTACATGGCAATTTTCAACCAATGTTTAAAGTCTTGTAGTGAAATACTACCGTTCGGAAGGCAGCTACTATTATAAATAACCCTGGTTTTCTGGAAATCCTTAAAAAAAGTATACTATGGAGCGCTTTAATCCTTTATTTTTAATGCAAAGTAAACAAGTAAATTTTTTGCTCAAAATGGTCTAAATATATTTCTCGTTCACCATAAGTTTCATTTCAGCAAATTTGTTGGGTTGTTTAAGTAAAAAAAAGACATCAAAAGAAATATTTTTGTCAGGAAAGGCTACTTTTACATATGTTCTAAATTAGAGTTGGTGAATTGGTAGTCTGACACCTTAAAGTGCAATAACTCATACGTTGTAGCGAATAACGATGACGGTCATTTTGACTTATATGCCTTCTAGATCTTGTGTATAGGTGACAAAATTTGCTGTTTAAAGTTGTTCTCTATCTGGTATAGTTTTTATACATGCAAAAATGGATTAAAAGTGTTTTAGGGCAATCATTTCTATAAGGAATCAACTACTTATTTTGGCCGTTTTATTTATTTGTATATATTGTCTAACTGGCCGTTTTTCCTACTCAGAGTTTTCTCTATCTACAATTGTCTTAGCAAAAGGCGCAAAATGTGTGATAGAAGGCTACAGACAATTTCAGTCACGTTACTTATTTGTAGATCTAGCTGACCTTTGTTGATGTTTAAAGATTTCAATCATTTGACTTGTGTGTAGATCTGATTTCCTCAAATAATTATTCAAATGGTTCTTTGATGTGTTGAGATCGAGCATTTCTCGCCACACGAGACATCAGATTTACGTCATCTCCATGTAAACTGGACGTGTCTGCGTTTTTATTCATCCGCATAGCAAAACGGACTTCCCATTTTAGCAAGGGTTTACTGTCGGGCGGGAGAAGTCAAGAGACGACAATATTTCTATAACCAAGTCAACTCTTAGGGTTAACCTTGATGATACAACAACCCAACGGCTCAGACATATCAAGACATCTAGAGTAAACATACAGTCTTTTATAATAGAAAAATGCCTATACAGAATATCAAGCTCAAAACCGCCGCTTGTCTAAAAAGAAGGAGTTAATTTAATAAATATTTATTGTCGAAGATATCCCAACAAGCACACTAACATTTTGTGTGGTTGAAACATTTCACACTCCCTTTTATTAATCTCGATCATTGGAAATCAAAGAAGGTGTAATAAAAATAAGTACAAGAAAAACACTTCACTATACAGTAACGGTAGAAGAAATTATGATAATGGATGGCTGCTTAACGTCCAGTGGCAAACAAAATGCATATTCAGGACGAGAACATGTAAATGTAATATGAATATTAACACTGCTTTGTTCTAGACCGACTTGCTGAGACGGATTTTAAATGTGCTAGTTCACAAGGTAACAGTCCGCGTAAAGACATGTCACCCTACCCGGACACATTATTCTGACTCCGAGCCTAACAGTCTTTCTTCTTACTGTACTCCTTAATGCTACATGCTTAGCGGAGAAACAGATGTAAAGACGTAAGGCAAACAACACCCAATCAACCTTATAAATTATTCCATGCAAACAGTACACAAAGACAAGATCTTGTACAATGCTATAATGTAATATTTCCATGTATATCATGTATTTCACTCGATAATTATGAAAACTTAGATGTTTTTTTTTTTTTTGTTATTTCTTTGCAAACCACTACATGACTGAACACTAATATCTATTTTTCTATTCTATTTGCTATGGTTCTCATCTACTGTTTCATTACGGTCTGTTCTATATGATTATGTCAGTCAAATATAGAATTAAAACATGTAAGAGTAGATTTTTCAAGGGTGTTTTCATAATTTAGACGTGTAAAGGAAATGACGGATGACTAAAATAAAAGTTTTTTCTTTCATGTAATACATTGTATTTCAATTAAAGAATGATGATCAATCTTGCCAAAATATCTTATCTATACAAGTTTTGAGCGAGCCACTCAAACCTTCATTACTTGATTCTAACGATATTACATTTAGGCTGTTTCATTACGATTTCATTCATAATTTTGAAAAATAAAACAAACAAACAAACAAAACCAGATCTATTAATCAATCGGACTGGACAGAGAATATAACTATTTTGCATTTGCATGTCACGTAGTGTAAACAAAGAACATAATTAAAACCAAAATGTACATTTATCTGATTATTCTGAAGGACCCTATGCATCTAGATCTGTTGATTATAAATTCGTCTAACAAGCTGTTTAAATAAGTAATTGTTGGAGGAGATTTACTTACTGTCTTCGTATGGTCTGGTCTTTATAAGATTTCAAGATTTTTCAAGATTTTATTCATAACCCCAGACACATACATGTGAAGAAGAAGACATATATACAAACATAAGATAATGCATAGCGAGACAGGACAGACAAAACACAAATAAGACATTTTATTTTGGTATCAATAAGAGTATTTCATAATTTTCTTTACGAAAATTGATAATTTCTTCTGCACTTGTACGTTACATAAAGACAGTAGACTAGTAAATTTGTTCATGCTTGGGTTAATTACATAACTATATGGTATAAACTTTTTACCAGTAAACGAATCTATTTCATGATTACTGGCAGATAAAAGCATTACATATATATAACTAGAAGTTGGCGTGCAGAACATGCATTGACCAGTTGTAAATGAGGTCTGTATAGGTTTTAATTTTAAAATAAGAAGATGCGGTATATACTCACCAGAGACCAAATGGCATAGAAGATAACAACTATATGTCACCCTACGGCCTTCAACAATGAGCAAAACCCATACCGCATAGTCAGCTATAAGAGGCCCTGAAATGAAAAATGTAAAACAATTCAAGCGAAAAAATAATGGCCTGATTTATGTACAAAACAATGAATGAAAAACAGATATGATATACAGCAACAAACGACAAGCACTGAATTACAGGCTCCTGACAGGTACATAGAGCATGTGGTGGGGTTAAACTAGTGTGGTGCCACCCACCCCCACCCCTTTTACCCGAGAACAACATAAGAACAAACCATAAAATTCAACTGAAAAGGGCTCTACTCATTAGATCAATGCAAAGAAAAACATCTAACAAAAACACAGATCGGATGTGGCAGGTTAATTATACATCCCAACAACAACAACAACAACAAAACACCCAGTACTGATCTGAGAGTACTCGCAGTTACTGACATCTAGTTCAAAGCCAATAACAACTAAAAACAAATCATAAATCATGCATCTAAGACTAAACTATCAATCAGTACACATCCAACACCCAATTGATTTAGTCTAAAGACGTCATTAACAGTCTTAAGAAGAACATGACCTTGTGCAATGCCAATATACAGGTATCGACAGATTGTGGACATTAATAAAATAAAAGATCATTATCTTGAAAAGATGAAATTCAAAAATATGAATTTACCTCTTAGTTTTATTTAACCAGCCTGTTAATTTAAAGCTACAAAATTGATAATAATTTAAATTAAATGATGTACTGCCATTTACATGTAATCGGTCCGTTTTTTACGGTACGTCAGTCAGTAAAAGTTCAATGACAAGATAATATTGTCATTAAAACCCTCCTTACTACAAGGGCTGTTCAAATCTTATTACATCGGATATCAATATTAACTTATCATTAAACTTTAATACTACAAACACAATAATTAGGATTCGCGGTACCCAAAGGCTGACGAGGAAATAGAGATATGGTCACTTATGGTCTTCTTCCGACCGGCAGTAAAACCCTTGCCAAAGCAGTGCGTCCGTTTGGTTGTGCGGAATTATAAGTACGCAGCCACGTCTGGTCTAAAAGTGTTAACGTTAAATCCGAAGCCTCGTACAGAGAGATTGTCACGCTTTTGCACGCTAAACACCCTTGCAACAACTCTAATAGGGGACCATAGGTGACCTGTAACATGGCTAACTTTATGTCCCTATCTAATACCTCATTTTCCTCTAGCAGTCCAAATTTCCGCTCTTCATTCTGGTCGACCCTATTACAGGACCTTCCTATTGTATTTATTGTTAATTTGTTATTGTCCTGAACATGCATGAAATATCTGCTACTGGACGTTAGGCAAATATCAATCAATCAAACTTTTATTTCATGTGAGAACCGCATGTATGAAACTTTGTTACTGAAATAACCGAAAATAGACATGGGATATTTTGCAATAACGACAACTTTATAATTATATTGAATGTCATTTATTTTGTTAAGCCTGACTCACCAATAAGAATGAAAATAATGATTTGATAAAAGTCAAACATTTCTGTGTCGTAATGATATATATGAGACTGGAATCCAACAATACAAGCAAGCTAAAACAGTGTTTATTGTCTTAATATAACTTTCCATTGATGTTTGATGCTCCATATTCTGGACCACACAAACTATTTGCACTGAAGAGGATAACAGTAATGTACACGTTTGAAGTGCATGATGCATTATTCTCATTTTAAAAAGATTTCAATCAAATATGATGGAAACACTGGGACAAGCGAAGTCATAAATATATTTTGTAAAATACCAACAAAACTGACAAAACCGTCTTACAAGACAAAACGTATCAAAGTTTATCCGAAGAGAGAAAACAAAATTTTAGAGGACAAAATGTATCCGAAGGAAGAAAATAAAATCGTACGGGACAAAATTTATCCAAAGGAGAGAAACATGATCATATCGGAGAAAAAAATCCCTCAGGACAAAATAAATCCTGAAGAGAAAAAATCCTGAGGGACATTTTTTCTGAGAAAATTTTTTCATGATAATCCTGTAGGATTAAAAAAATCTTATAGGATTTGACATTATTTTGAAAATCCTACAGTATTTTAAATTCTGTAGGATATTAATTTTTCCCGTAGGAGATAAATTCTCCTGTGGGAAAAAATCCTAAGGAATTTAGATATCCCATTGGATATTAAAATTATCCTACGGGATTATGACTTTATCCTATAGGATTTTTAAAATCCTATGGAAGAAAATAGTATCTTACATGATTTTGCACTATTTTCACTCGTTTTTCCGAACCAGGCGAGCTATATAAAACAATATTTTGTATTGAAATACCTTTCCACAGAGGTAATTTTGATGATTCTATCGTGAAAATGTGGTTCCAAATTGCACTCATGAGAATTGCAAATTAATCCGAGAAACTGTTATTTTATCATCACTGTGCTTGTAACTGCCAGCAATTAAACATCATTTTCGACATTTCTTATTATTTGATTTTTAATGTGATACCTAATAACATAAACGGTACCAATTTTTCTGCACCAGATGCGCATTTCGACAATCAATGTCTCTTCAGTGATGCTCGAGGCCAACATATTTGAAAATCCAAAGCTTATTAAAAGTAACATTTCTAGAAATAAAGGACTTTTGCTCATACAGTAAGAAAAAAAAATAGAAAATAAAAAGTATTTTCTAAAGATCTATACATTTATAAAAAAATGAAAAATTAGATAAATTTAAGGAATTATCTTTATACAAATGGGAAAAATTTGTCAACTGCGTCTTTTATTGTTCCTTGCATAAATTCAGCGATGAATGAAGTTAACACTATTAAATAATATCAGTTAGTAAACAGACACAATTACTTTGTACAAATGTTGTAGGTGTCAAATCACAATTTCAACCGTATAGAAACAGGAATATTTTGTAAAAGTATGCATAACATTTTGCGCCTGTCCCAAGTCAGGAACCACTGTCCTTTGTTAGTCTCGTATGTTTTTTAAAATTTTGGTTCATTTATATGTTTCGTAGTTTAGTGTGACGTCCATTTTACTGAACTAGTATACATTATTTTTAGGGGCCAGCTGAAGCCCGCCTCTGGATGCGGGATTTTCTCACTGTGTTGAAGACCCATTGGTGGACATGAGCTGTGTTCTGCTCTTTGGTCTGATTGTTGTCTCTTTGACGCATTCCTGGTTCCATTCTCAATTTTTACTCTGACAAAACATAGTACGTTTGATATTGCTGTTTTATATATACATATACAGTTGTGTACCAAAATATTTAAAAAAAAAAATTGCTGAAAGATGCGTTTAAGGCCTTTAGAGACCAAACTGACATGGCTATGCTTTTGCATTAAAATTCTATTGTAGGTGGGTTAAGCCCTTCAGAATGTAGCAAGTACAGTAGATGACTTACAGAAGGTAATTGAATATTTGTTTTACAGATGACGGCATATATGTTTCAATTGGCGTAAACACAATCCCGTCCTCTTTTCTCGAATTTGACGGATAGTACTTACATGAGCAACACAACGGGTGCCACACGTGGAGCAGGATCTACTTACCCTACCTGAGCACATGAGATCGCAGGATATTTGCAGGGTTTGTGTTGCTTATTCTTTAATTTTCTTTGTTGTGTTGTGTGTACTGTTTGTCTTTTGTCCCCTTTCGTTTTAGCCATGGCAGTTTCAGTTTGTTTTCGACTTATATCCATTTGGTATTTTTCGATTCTCTGTCACATATTTGTGTGATATCAGCATATTAAATAGTAACAATGAATTAAAACAAACAGTTGTTAAAACGGAACATTCTGGAGGAACTTTTCATGCTTCTAAATTGGTTGTATGTCATCTTAGAACAATTCTTGACGCGAATTTTTTAGAAGTAACCCTTCTCTACTTACCCTGGTTGCCACGATATAACAAGTATATAGCTTATAGTGCTATAAGTGACGTAAAGCACCAATAAATAATCAATCAATCTATACTTTTATCGGTAGTGTACTTCTCACAAAAGTGGTGAAAGATAAATTGCTTGCTACACTTTGTTAGTTCGAAATTTCATCTTTTCCAAAACAACATATTAGAAATGTATCCAAGACAATTGTAAAAACCCATTTTTAGAAAATTATTAGTTATATAATAAATTTGCTCTCATGATTTCATGCAATAATTTCTCATTTAAATTGACAATAAAATGCTCCACTGGTTGCTGCTTGATACGATCGCAGAGGTCGAACCCTGAACAGTTGGGCAAGTATGGACACTATAATCTAAGCTTGGTACAGCTCTGAAATTTGATTAGATATTTGACACAGCATAGGTTTCTGACACAGACTGATTGTGGTCTAAATACTGAAAAATTTGCAATTTGACTTTTACCTAATATAGTCCAATATCCAAAATCTTAATAGACGGTTACATATCCAATACATCAAGAATTTAATTGATTTATCTATTGATGGACAACATAGGCTAAGTTTTTAAAGGTGTTCGCTTCATAAAAAATCCATTTATATATAGCATTCTTCAAATTAACTTATACCGAATAAAAGACAAACCTTCCACGAAGTTTTCAAAATATTTACAGAAAAAAAAAAAAAAAAAAAAAAAAAAAAAAACAATTTCCAAAATATCGTTCATCATTAATACATGTACAATGTCTTTAAAAATCTATAAAACTTACCTTTATTTTACAAAATTTCAATAATGAACAGTAAATTTCAAACGATAATTTTACATAATTTCTAGAATTAGAACATGATGCAGTGTCTATTTTTAATTATAAATCCATCAATTTCTATTGATTTTGCAATACATCTCTGAATTTGGATTATGTTTAAATATTTGACATAACACAGGTTTCTGACATAAAATTTGAAATTGGACATAAACCTTTATGGTCCAATATTCAAAATCTAAATACATGGTCAGATTTAGCGTATCAAAGAACCCCAAGAATACATTTTTGATGAAATCAAACAAGTTTCAAAAAGTTTATTTTGAACCCTTTGTACCCAAATTTGGACCAACTTGAAAACTGGGCCCAAAATGAAAATCTAAACGCATGGTTAGATTCTACATATCAAAGAACCACAACAATTCGATTTTGTTAAAATCAAACAAAGTTTCATTTTAACACTTTGGACCTAAATGTGGACCAATTTAAAAACCGGGCCCAAAATCAAAAATATAAATACACGGTTAAGTTCAGCATATCAAAGAACCACAATAATTCAATTTCTGTTGAAATCAAACAAAGTTAAATTTTGACCGTTTGGACCTCAATGTGGACCAATTTAATAATGGAGCCTAAATCAAAACTTAATACACGGTTGGATTCAGCATATCAAGAACCCTAATAATTCCAGATTTGAATTAAACAGTATTGAAATTGACCAAGAAATCAGCAATTTATACCAAGTATTAGAAAAGTATTGTATTTGGCACCTTTTCCCTAGACATTAAGGGCCATAACCCCAAAATCAATCCCAACCGGCTTTTTTAGCATGGAACCTTGTGGCACAATTTCATAGAGATCCGTAGACTTATTCCAAAGTTAGTGTCCGAATCCAAAATTCCAATTTTTACCCTTTTGGCCCCTAGTTCCTAAACAGTTTGGGCCATGACCCCAAAAAGCAATCACAACCTTCCTTTCGAGGATAGAACCTTGTGGTAAAAATTTCATAAAGATCCATACATTTTACACAAGTTATTGTCCTGAAACAAGAAAAATGCTTCTATTTGGCCCTTTTGGCCCCTTATTCCAAAACAATTAAGACAATAACCCCAAAATTAATTCCAAATTTTCCTTTGTGGTATTGAACCTTGTGGTAATTTTTTCAAAGAGATTCATACACTTACATACAAGTTTTTGTCTGAAACCAAATGTCTTCGGACGACGACGACGCCAACAACGTCATAATATTATACGAAGGCCAAAATTTTGCGGTCGGATAAAAATGTTAAAAAGGTAAGTAAAAATATGGGGACAATCGTAAAAATTAGAAAATTAAAGTCATATGATACCTCAAATTACACCAAAAGTTGAATATGTTTTATATACTTGAATGGCTCAGTTTTACTATAAAACACAGGTGCATTAACTTCTTTTAAGAGACAATTATTTTCCGTATGCAGTGACATTAACCTCGAGACCTATCGATAGAACTTCAGCAATCGCCCTGCGCAAATGCGAGAGGAAGACGTGATTAAAGGAATGTAAACAAACGTTCACTAGAAGGTAAACAGTGTTAATTGATTCTGAAAGAAGTATTTAATACACAAAATCATTTAACTGATATGACAAAGTTTAATTAACAAATAGAAACGCATGGAGAATATATTATTATCATGGTAATGTTCGGATAACTTCGGCAATAAAACACAAAAGTTAATTATCAGAGAAAGTTTTCACTGAATAAAATATTTTTGTCGATTATATGTTACGGATTCAAAATAATTGTAAGAATCGTGCATTGAGGACTTGGTTTTGTATATTAAATAATTCCCATAACATTATAATTCCAAGAAACTCGTTTCATATGACTTTAAAAGATGAGTTGCAGGGCTGTTGTGATACATTTGAGTTCCTTACTATTTAATTCTACCTAAATTTGTTTTCTTGATTAAAATCTGTTCAAGTACATCATCATAGGTGCAGTTTAGATAATGAACTTTCACTTAAATGAAGTAATGCATGGATGGACATAATGCTTAACACAATAATGACAAACAGGCACAGGGACAAGATGATTTCTACTTTTCCACAAATCACTTTAATTCCGAATGTGATTTTATAAATCACTAAATAATGAACAAACTTGGTTGAAAAGAGGAAAAGACATCAACAGGATAATTGTTTACCATAAAACAAAGAAACAAAACGAATGTAAAAGAATTGAACAATCAGAAATTACTGCGATGCTTTTATTAATGAAATAATGCAATAGGTGAATATCGCAATAATAAGAACTCTCTTTTATATCTGATGCATAAATCAGTATCCAGCTTTTCCTGAAATCACAGGAATTAACCTTGCATATCTGTCAATTCTTTCAAAATCGACAAAAAATACAACATGCTGAATTTACAGTAGGCTTGTCTTATATGACATTTACCCGTCAACATGGTAAACCAGCTATAACAGTTCTCCGTGTTAATTCGCTACTGGTGTTTAAAGTAAAGTCTGATTAATTGATAATCTCTACTTTACAAATACAATTGCTTGATAATTGCGTGTTTATAAATTAATATTCTATATAACTCTTAAAGATATGCATAGCTATACATCTATGCTAAAACATACCAGTCATAATTTTCTCATGAAATCCTTCTATTACCAACTGCTTTTTATTTTACACCAAACCTTGCTTTATATATATGTTTATTGATATTGACTACACTATACAGTGCAACCCATGTAATGTATTAACTGTCAACATTTAAACAGGATGAAAGGTCAATAAACTGATTTAGGAACTGACCAAAACTCTTTGATATAATTGACCATGCCACATTAGCTAGTATTCGACACTTTGTTCTTTTATAATTTTAAAAAAGGCTTCAAGATAATTGCTGACTAAATGTTCTCTGTTTTATTTTCATTGAAAAGTCACAAAATATTTCATTTTGTATATGGAAATATTAAGATTATGTAAAAGAAATCCTTTTGCAAGATAACTTTTTTCATTTCAGAGTGTACAATGTTGTTGTGAAATCTAAACTAGAGGCTCTAAAGAGCCTGTGTCGCTCACCTTGGTCTATGTGCATATTCTACAAAGGACACTCTTCAACATTGTAGACAAGAATAGAATCCATGACAAAAATCTGTTTTGTTGATCTTGTATTGCTGATCATTTAGCAGGTTTAGTTTCTCTCTATCTTCTTTAGTTTTTGTTCAAACCACAAAGAGGATATAAAAATCCTCATTTAAGGGCAATCACTCCTATAAAGAGTAACAGTCTATTCATCTTTGTTAAAGATTACAAAATTAACGAAAAGTTGTAAGAAATTGACTATAAAGGGCAATAACTCTTTAAGGAGTCAATTGACAATTTTGATCATTTGACTTATTTGTAGATCTTACTTTGCTGAACATTATTGCTGTTTACAGTTTATCTCTATCTATTATATTATTCAAGAAAAAACAAAAACTGCAAAATTTCCTTAAAATTACCAATACAGGGGCAGCAACTCAACAACGGGTTGTCTGATGCGTCTGAAAATTTTAGGGCAGGTAGATCTTTACCTGATGAACATTTTAACTTTCTCAGATTTGCTCTAAATGCTTAAGTTTTAGAGATATATGCCAAACACTGCATTTTACCCCATGTTCTATTTTAGCCATGGTGGCCATCTTGGTTGATGGGCGGGTCATCAGGTACATTTTTAAACTAGATACCCTACGAATGATTTAGGCTAAGTTTGGTTTAATTTGACCCAGTAGTTTCGGAGGAGAAGATTTTGTAAAGTTAACGGACGACGACGATGGACGACGGACGCCAAGTGATGAGAAAAGCTCATTTGACCCTTTTGGGCCAGGTGAGCTAAAAATAAGATGTTGAATGTAGTAGTAAGGGGTTGAACTATATATTTGTCTAATGGTACATTCAGATGCCAACAACTTCTCCTTGTATTGGTATACGCAAATGTTTACCTACCTCTAAATTTCCAAATATAAATGCAAACTGTCAGTATTCCTAATGTTGTAGTGAACAGTACTTCATAAAACATCGTCATAGATATATATATATCTAGCGAAATATCATGCCTAAAATGTAAATGATAACCCTTGAAATTATGATCATAAATAAATTTTAGGAACTCATCGTTTAAAATCTTCAAAATAGAATAGACTATGATTTCATAGAATATAATAAAAGGCGTAAAAGTATCATAGATATATATTGTACTCTTAAGAATAAGTCAAAGTGTTAAAGTATATGTTTGGTATACGATAAGTTGTGAAAACATTGGTTTTGTGGAAGTTGCTGCTACATTGATTGACATGTTAGAAGAAGTTGCAAATCCAGAACCTCTATCCCTTTCTTGTAAAGGCCTTGTTTTTGTATAGGATAAAATCCCTAAAATCGTTCGGAAAACAATTGAAATAGAACGTAAGGAATTTCATGTTGAAGAGTTTTTTAATATTTTGCTGAGATGAAGTCTTTTGATTCAGAAGAATTGCCGTAAAGGCTTTCAACTTTTTACTTAAATCTCGGAAAGCCGTTTTTTTGTCGTAGAAACATCTACAGCATTCGGATTCTAAAAAAAATAAGCAGAACTGTGTTATTGTTATAAATATGACATAAATAGGCTATTTTTCATAAAATTCAGTTAGAAGCGGATATGATATGGCAACCCCTTCTTGTGAATCTTTTGGTGTGGATTTTTCTGAAAATAAATTAAAGCAAAACAATTAACCAGAAGAACATGAATTCATAAGGGCTATTATGTCTTTAAAATTGTCATCCAAACCAGACACTGGTTTTAAAGAAGTCATGTTACACTATTGTTTCAGAAAAAGGGTGAAGGTTTGGTACCATTAAAACGTTTAAACCCGCTGCATTTGTTTGCACCTGTCCTAAGTCAGGAATCTGATGTTCAGTAGTTGTCGTTTGTTGATGTGATTCATAAGTGTTTCTCGTTTCTCGTTTTTATATAGATTAGAGCGTTGGTTTTCCCGTTTGAATGGTTTTACACTAGTAATTTTGGGGCCCTTTATAGCTTACTGTTCGGTGTGAGCCAAGGCTCCGTGTTGAAGACCGTACTTTGACCTATAATGGTTTACTTTTATAAATTTTGACTTGGATGGAGAGTTGTCTTATTGGCACTCATACCACATCTTCTTATATCTATGTATACAAAAAGTTAAATCACAAAATACTGAACTCCGAGGAAAATTCAAAACAGAAAGTCCCTAATCAAATGGCAAAATCAAAAGCACAAACACATCAAACGAATGGACAACAACTGTCATATTCCTGACTTAGTACAGGCATTTTCTTATGTAGAAAATGGTGGATTTAACCTGGTTTTATAGCTTTTCCGGCATAATGTTATATGTAGCTTGCATTCAAATCGCTTGAACCATGCTGGAAACAAAATATGACTAAGGTCATATATACAGGAAAGCATAATTAAACCAACCTTGTGTATTCTGTGAAATCGGAAACTATGTATAATCAAACAAGTGACATACCAAAATCTTCAGGTCCGAAATGCTTTTCCAATGATGAAACGAAGAGTGGGTTTATATATGTATATATAAACTTTATAATTTTTATATGTCAACAACAAGTTCCTTATAGAATAAAACGTTTTTTTTTAAAGAAATCATTGGTGTATAAACTGGACCAATTCACTCACAAATAAATAAAAGTCCGAAGAATGAGGAATTTAATTTTCTCACTCGTAACCTCTATCACACGTAAATTGTATATTTGTGTCATTGAATTGGCCTGGCGCATGAATATATTTTTTGGTTAACGCATAAAAAAATTGTACTCCATGAAATTTGCTATCTGAGGTGAAAATAAATTAATCAATATCTTATTATCATTCAAATGAATATTTTGTGTTTATTATTTAATTTAACGATGAACGCGAAGTGAAAATAAATATTTTAGCGTCGAGCCGGTTTGTGTTATTATCGTCGTCATCTTTTTACACTGTTACACAAATTAGTTCCGTCAACGTCGTCTATCCAAATAAAAATAACTTCAAGAGCCACATGAGCCACTACCGGAAGCCTTCTCGACCAATCATATTAACGTATTCCTAATGCAAATCATATAAGACTGATACCTGTGTAAACCTGATTCCAAATATCACCAAAATAAAATATTCACGGGCGAAATAGTTTATGATTGTTGATCTAGATATTACATTTTGAGTGCATTTGATTTTAAAGGAGTTTAATGATGTGCAAATTCTGACTTTCACTCGCAAACCTGACTTTTTCGTTAGGTAAAACTCATGAAATCGATACCAGGCTCATACTTTAATAAACAAGGACATGCCTTTTGTCTACGTAAAAGTCAGAGTTGCGCTAGAATTAAAACGGTTAGAAGGCCCAGTAAACTCGGTCTTTATTAAGTTTCTTAGTGAATTTATGTATAAAAAGGAACCATTTTTCTTTTCTCACAATTATTTTACATAACTCAATTTGTGTATCAACTTATTTCATGGTGTTATTAATTTTCAAAATACAGATTTTCTCCGACAGACATGAAAAGCTGTTGATGTTAATACACACTTATAATTTCCATTCAAATATTATATAAATACTCATTCGTTAATTTTATTTTATATTAGCGGTACAAATTTTACTGCACCAGATGCGCATTTCGACAAAAATGTCTCTTCAGTGATGCTCGAGACACAAATATTGGAAAATCGAAAATTCATTTATAAATGAAGAGCTTATAACCCCAAAAGACAAACGTTTAGCCAAAACAGGAAAAGGAATCAGAGTTTTGCATTAGGGAGATATGTTCCTTAATTGAAAATAATTATAACACAATATCCTTATGTTCATGCCAGTACCGAAGTACTAGCTTCTTAGCTAAAATTGTTCATTGAACTTGTGAAGTCATCTCTTCGAACAGTAGCAATACATGAAAATACTTATAAATATCGATGTTAGTGACTTAATTCAGTTCAAGCATTAGACTAGTTAGATAGGCCTTTTTAAAAAGTAAAATCTTCGTTAGTTTTATATTTTGCTGTAATATATTTATGTTTGTTCGCACGTAATAAAATTATTGTTTTAAGTCTAGTATTTCCGATGAAGGTTATGTCGGACACAACTTTTCGTTTAGTAATACACAATTATCGTATTTTAAGTTTTCTTGATTATTTCTAACACACTTCGTGTATATTATGCTATGATTAAAAATGCCTTTATTCTTACCACTATTCCTCAGAAAACTTTCGTAATAATCATTTCCGAACGGTTAATTTATGGCTTAAATCTAAAATTAACTTCATATGTTTATCATTATCGATTAAACTTGTACAGTCTTTATATTAATTTATATGCACCTGAATATTGATTTTGTTGTTGCTAACGTAAACATTCAAACATTTCTAAAGACACATTTAGAATATCAAATACATTATTTACATTATAGTATGTTAAAAGGACACCTTGAATCAGGATGGTGACTGATATCTTTTTACGATCCAACGCTTATCCATTGTGTCTTGTAATAAAACTATTGATGTGACGTCTTTTAGAATAACAGTTTATTAAAGAACTATACGAGTTCAAATAATCAACTAGTTATATTGAATCATGCACAAGAAACAGCCATTTATTGGAAGTATACGAAAAAAGGATTTAAATCACGTTAAACATGACACTATTCTGAAATTTCTACTAGATGAATATGAATCTGAATATTATTCGTAATTAACAAAATACGACACATTCCAACCGCTTTTAATTATTATTACATATATGTTACTGAATTTCTAGACAGAAACAAGGTAAATTGAATCACATATTGACTTACACTCATAGTAAATTTTGAATATGTATTTGTAGTAAAGTGTAATTGTCATTTACTAGCTTTCGATACTTTTGGCGGTGATTCGGTGCTGACATGATTTTAACAATTTTCCTTAAATTTCCCGTTGATATATTACGAAATAATAAAGAAACTAAGGTTCCAACTACCTCAGGCAAAGTTGATCTAAGATGAATTTGGTTATTTTCTTTCTGTCCCTTTTGGTCATATAGGTGTTCGCTATATATGATCTAATATAACATACTAAAGGTTTCAATGTAACATCTATCTCAAAGTTCGGCATTGAAACGTCTATTCTTATACAGTCCTCTTTTAATCTTTTATTGGAAAATAACCGAAAACTCTCTTGGCATCAATATAACAATTGACGGTGTCAAACGATGAGCGTAAGCTAATACGTCATGTAAATTATTCCAAAAGTCACGACTTAATTGTGTTGTTCTTCAGTTGCGTTACTATTGTGAAAAACCATCATTTTTTTATTAAATGGTCGTGATAATTAATTTGCGACCATTCAATCGCACATTGATACCTACAAATCTTCAAATTTCAATACTGGTATCTCTTAAGTCACCAATGCTTATGTTTCGGTCATGCTCTTTTTTGTGAACTCATTGGCGAATTTTCTATAAATGCATTTTGAAATTTCTACAAAATAAATCGAATTATATCAGTCACCTTTGAAATGAAATGAAATGGTTGAATATAGTATACTGATATCTTCTGGTATTAACGTCGCTGGATTGTTATGCCATTGGTGTATACCTTAAATTTAATAATACATGTATAAAACAATTTTTGTTTCAATTTTATATATCTTTGACGTTATTTTTCAAAATTTCTTTAGTAATCCTTTGCAGAAACGATCAGTGTAGACATTTTGGGAAGTCAAACTTTATACATGTATATGGGAAAATAAATATCACAGAATTGAGATAAAGTAGCATCATTATATAGTACATATCATGTAATTTACCCAAATATGACGCCAAGAATGAATGAAAATACAATAGTATTTATAACTTATACTTAATGCTACAGTTTCATGACTGCACAAATTTAATTGAATACATTGTATGTATTCACATTAAGGTTGGACAAGAAGTATAAAGATTGTAAAGATTGTCATGGCGGTAATGATAAAGGGTACCTTTTATTCAAAAGTTCTTTATACCTATTCACTTGGTGACGATACTAAAGATGTATATATATTATGATTTTGCCCTATTTTAAAAGTAATGGTATTAAACAAAGGACCATTTTCCAGATAAAAGCAATAACGCTTTTATTGTTTTATCTTACACATTCCGATTACGTTACAAATATGAAAAGAGGCATATGAATGTGACCAATTATAGATTCTGGTTTGTCGTAAATATTCCTTATTTGGTGTTGTGTCGGCAATGTTGATCCTAAAATTTATAGCATTTATTCAAGATATAAGTGTATGTATTATATACACCTATCATGGTGTTAGTTCGAATTGGTATATCTAATATACACTAAGATATTATGTCAAATGGAAAAGATATATTATAATAATTTAGGAGGCTCCTTTCAGCCAGTTGATCTTATGTTATTGTTAATTATGATGTTCAAATTGCATTTAATGACATCTTGGTGTAAGTCTTAAATATATAAGTATTATGGGGAAGAGGAATAGTCATTTTGACAGACAATGAGTTTCTCAATTGGTCTGCATCTTTAATGAACAACGCATGTTTTCTCGATTCCATAGCTCAAACACATCAAACAAATGGATAACAACTGTCATAATCCTGACTTGGTACAGGTAACTTTATGAAAACATTTTGTTGTTTGAAAATAACCATGACTCATGCAAAGACCACGAACTTTAGCATATAACATGGATATGGTTGATTTTATGCAAATAAAAGTAACAAAATCATTAGTGAGTCCAAAGTAGTTATTCCATTTATCAATCATTCTGTACAGTTATATGACAAAACACAAAGTTAATTAGGTTATTGCTAAAGTACATTTAATATATGTTCTTATAAAATAGAAATGGAAAATCCTTTTTTTTCAAAATAGCTAAAGAATTTAAAAAAAGAAAAAAAAAAACAATACCAAACATTTTCTTTTAAGGTCATGCATGTAGATATTGTACTATAAATATAGTTTTTAGATGAACCTTTTGTTAAATAACTAACATTTTTACTGAAACTGTATTCGATTTAGATTAAGGCTTTGAATTTATGATAAAACAAAATTGTCACTGATGCACAATTTAAATTTTAATTCTTTGCTAACTAACACGTACATTTTAGAAATTCAGATGTGTGTGTATTTCAGTGTAAACATGTTATCATAATTGAAGTTGAATACATATGGGTTTGGGGATAGTATGTTATTTTCACCACCAAATACGTTCAGAATATGGTACTTTGATAACAAATGCAAGGGACACTTCTCTAGTGTTGAAGACTGTATGCTCCTCTATATGTCATTTGGTTATTTTATTAGAATGAGGAAATGCTATATAATTACAGATTGTTATTTGCATATTGTTATTGAGACAATTATCTACCTGAATTAAAATAAAATGATAGGAATTAATTAAAGGCAAACGTATCTGCAGTGTCTGAACTGTATTCCAAAAACTTTTGTCCGAAAGCCACAGTTCATAACTATAGTTTAAAGGACAGAAGGAAAAGGCAAATTATACTAGATTATCAGTAAATAAGCTTGTTTCGATCGTATTAAGTCATAAAATCTGGAAACCAAAACCTGTCCCTAACCAAACAAACAAAATTATTGAAAAAACTTACATACCTGCTAAAGGTATGTACAGCTTTCACTTCAAAATTAAACACATACTCTTGAAAATGTACCGAAGTACTGGCTCCTGGGCTAGAAATTGTCCATTGAACTTGTGAAGACATCAAACGGTAGCAATACATGCAAATACTTATAAATATCGATTTTAGTGAAGCAACTCAATTCAAGCACTAGACATGTTAAAGAGACCTTTTAACATAAGTTTTATTTTCGTTATTTTATATTTTGATGTAATTTATTTAGGTTTTGTTCGCACGTAATGAAATGATTGTTTTAATCGAGTATTTTCTTGATTATGTTTTACAAAGTTTCGTGTATATTATGCTGTAATTAAAATGCATTCTTTCTTACCTTCATTCCTCTGAAAACATTCGGAATATTCATATCCGAACGGTTTATTTCTTATAACTTATATATGTTTATCAAAATCGATTGAAATTGTACAGTCTTCATATCAATCTAAATACAACTGAATACTGATTTTTTGTTGCTGACGTAAAACAATTTAACCGTTACTTAAGACACATGTAACATACAAAATATATTATATACATTACATGAATGAGATACTTACAATGGATAACAGTTTGTATGTAAAAAAAAAACAATCACAAGCACGATGAATGGTATCTCTTTACGATCCAAAGCTTATCCAGTGTGTCTTTAATTTAAACTATTTATGTAACGTCTTTTGAATTTACAATTCTTTCAAAAGCTAGAGTTCAAATAATCACCTAGTTATCTTGAAGTATGCACACGTTACAGCCATTCATTGGAAGTATACAAACAAGTGGCTTTAAATCCTGAAAATATCAATTTCTAATTGTCATGCACTTTCAGCATACTGTTGTGAAATTTCCATTATATGATTATGCATCTATATTATTCGTAATTTACAAAATCAGACATTTTATTCCAGCTAATGTTTAAATTATAATTAAATGTATGTTACTGAATTTTTAGGCAGAATATGGTAAATTGAGATACATCATAATTTATACTCATAGAAAATTTCGATATCCATTTGTAATGAAGTGTATTTTCATTTACTAGTGTTGGGTCGATACAACAGTCACTGTGATTGTGCTTGGACTTTTAGTCCCTAGGGTATTATCATCGCGGATTTAGGTCTTGCACTTCCTTGGCCTTCGCATTTTTAGGTTTAAGCGTTCCTGATGATGCTAAATCCAGAAAAGCGCACTAAACCCACGAAGTTGACAAACTGTAATGTTCAATGTTCAAATATGTATTTAAACGTGAAATGAACTTTACATTTAATTTTAATGAAATATTGTATAATGGACATATATGTAGTCATTTTGTTTTGAAATACATCAAATTGCCAATACTGTGGATTCATTATTATTCGTTGGATTCCAATTTTGTGGTTTTCGTGGGTACAGGTGAACAACGAATTTAAATGTTCAGTTATATACAAATTTATATCAGGTTGTATGCAGTCTTTTGAAATCACGTATCCATGAAAAGGCATGTTTTCCACAATCCACGAAAATTAGCACCCACGAAAATAAATGAATCTACAGTGATAAACATCAAAAATATTTAAAAAAATATCCGTTTTCATCGTCAAAATATTCACAATAACAAACAAAATTAAAAAAACGGACAATTTGATAGAAAAGGACAAAACAATTGACAGGGAATCGAACGTAAAGCAACAAATCAATCGTTAATCCCAACGATCAATCAATAACTAATTCATCTTAAACTAAAAGCAATCCATTGACAGTATGTGCATCATATCTTAATAATAAGCCGTGTTCATGAAAATGTTCGCTAATGACATATAAATTTTGGAAATAATCTTTTAGATTCATCATTTAAACCACTATTTTTCTTCATTTAGCAATAAATCTTTAGAAGGCACGCACTGATCATTATCTAATATCAAATACGAACATTTTCATGTCAACCAATTGGAAGCCGAGATATTTTGTCGATGTGTTTGATATGCGTCGTTATACAGACTACGAGTAGGTTACTCAGTTCCGGCAAACCAAATTGTAAAAATCAGAGATAAGTGTTTAAATTAATTCCACTTTTGGAAAGATATCAGTAAATAAGCTAATTCACTATTATGGAAGTACACAATAGAACAATTAAATATGAGATGATCAGTGCCTTTCAGCAGCAAAATTAAGGCACTGATTTTAGAAGAAGAAACAACGGTAAAAATAGGCTGACATCACAAAAAGTTTTATGCTTTATCATCACTTCGGTGTTGACATCAATTATATGGTCATTTTATTTACTGTTTGCAAAAGTAGGAATTATAATTATTCTAAGTACTAAGTTTCCTCATCCCAGCAGATAACTTTAGCCGTATTTGGCACAACTTTTTGGAATATTGGGTCATCAATGCTCTTCATCTTTATCTGGCTTTCTTTACTATTTTGACCTAAGCGTCACTGATGAGTCTTATGTAGACGAAAACGCGTCTGACGTATTAAATTATAAGCCTGGTACCTTTAATAACTATTAAAGTGTGTGATAACATTTGTGAGGGAATTCGATGTTTGCTATACCACTGTTCATTTTGTTAATTTGTCGCTACAATACAGGGACATTATCATATATGTGAGATGAATTTTAATGTAAAACTTTCCATAACACTTTTGAAAAAGCCAGATTTAACATATTCGTGTGTAAGATTTTGAAAATCTTATTGATTCTACATGTATTGATATTCGTTTTCGTGTTACATCTACATGTATCACGATTTCGAGCTCCTTCGTGTCAGTTCTGAACTTTTTACATTTATGTATACCTTTACTCTATCAAATGATCAACTAATAATATATTCTTATATTCTATTGAAAAACATCCATGTACCTCACAATGGGGTCCGGTTTGGCTGGGAGTGGTGTATAAAATTACATCATGATTATCTGTTAAAATTTTGTATAGCTATTCAAAAGAAAATTATTCTGAATATTTCATTCCATTTCATTAAAATTGTTGAAAAATAATCGCTTTTCCGCGATAAAAATTTCATTACAAATAGAAAAAAAAACAACAACATAGCAACCCTTTCCATAGATTAAGTTGGTATAATAAATAACTTACAAAGTGACTTGAATTTTTCATACACTGTTATCGGATGGTAACAATTCATTAGTGTCTAATTGCATGCAGTTACAGTAATATTGTTATTGTGTATGGATAATGATTTCTAAGGTTTATATGTAGATTAATCAGTGAGTGTATTTCACATTTTAAATGAGCCGTAGGGCGCATATAAACCTGAACGCATTAGAAAGGAAAAAGGTAAAATAGGATGCAAACTTTGCAAATCTTTATAAAAATGATAATTTTGACGGTATATAAGTCAGATAATGCATATTTTAAGGTTTTCTCGTCGTAGAACACACCTCGGGGTGTCCGAATTGCCAAGAGAAAGACCTCACTACGGTCGGTCTTTCATTTGATCAATCCTGACACCCCTCGGAGTGTTCTGCAACAAGAAAAACCTTAAAATATGCATTATCTATAACGTATTGTTTGTGAAATATTAAATGTTTTTCAAGGACGAATTTTCTTTATAATGTCAATAATTATGTGAACTTTTGAAGCCCAAACTTTTTATCGCCTTAAATACGCAAATGAAAGATCCAAAACTATACCAATACAGAACGACATGTTTTTGAAATTATAGCAAAACTTTTGGTTGACAAATTTTTATTCGTTATTGCATCAATATCAACTTAAAATATCTGTCATTTTCTCCCTACCCAGTTTACCCCTATTACTTCTTATGATGTGGACCGGCCATTGTTATTGAATCTTACGCAATTTGATTGGATTAAGTTATTATTAGATTACCTTCAAACTGTTTATGCTTTTCATACGAGTATATTGATTAAATCAGACCGTGCATGAATGTGTACAGTAAATTAAATGACCTTCAAACTGGATACTGGACCAGTCCATATTACGTTTTATCAATGAAAGGTATGAACGTAACAATTGCCACTTTTATATTTTCACATAATTTTCCATATACACATTTATTTTCGATAGCCTATTGCGGAGAAAAAGAAAGTTACTATTAATACGTACTATTAATACGTACTATTAATACGTTCTATTCCATTAAACACGCCATTTTCGAAGAGAAATGCCGAAATACATTTTACGCAACGCTATGCCAGGTAATATTATTGTGTATCTTAACAAAAAAAAAAAACATTTTTCAGTTTCATTGGAATATTATAATTACAATAAATCCGAAATTAATGTAGAAATGTCAGTAGATAATGTCAATATATGTCCGATCTTCCTATTTTTGGACATCAAAAGTCAATACGATCGTTTTAAGGTCAATTTCGGGTATCTCACACAATCTTGTTAGGCACTATAGTATGTCGTAATATTCTATTGTATTGTTTATTTGTGTATTTCTCTGTCTTGTATGTTCTTCCATTTATTTGTATTGTACATGTAATCCTGTCATGTTATGTTGTCATTTTAGTGTTATATTTAATATTACCATTAACGCGGAGGTTTGGCTAGCCACAAAACCATGTTCAACCCACCATTTTTCTTAAAATGTCCTGTACCAAGTCAGAAAAATGACAATTGTTATTTTATAGTTCGTTTCTGTGTTTGTTGCATTGTCGTTTGGTCTTTTGTTGCACTTTAGTGTTTCTGTTGTTTCGTTGTTTTCCTCTTATATTTGATGTGTCTCCCTCAGTTTTGTTTGTAACCCGGGTTTGTTTTTCTCAACCGTGTTATGACTTCTGAACAGAGGTATACTACTGTTGCCTTTATATTCATTGTATATTTATTTTATTTATTACTATGCAGTCATTTAGATTAATGTTATACAGTGGATCAATGCACTTTACGAGTCATGAATTATGATCGTTTTATTGTCGCCTTTTGATTTTATGTTAATGTTCGATATAAGTCACCACTTTTACTATGTTTACAACTTTTACCCTCTAAACTTGTGACCACTTAAGACGTACAACGTGTTTTACTGCTAGTTAGTAAAATGCCTCTTGTTGATTTGTTTTGCAGAGTTGTAGTGATTATTGACACATACATGACATTGCCCGCTCATCATCTTATTAAATAGATTGAGATAAAGAACGACACTGATGCGTAATTCATTGTCAGTTGAAAGAGAGGTCAAGTAAGGTTTGTACATTTTTCCTATTCTCAATGGAAATGATTCTTCAATATACTATAAGATGGAATGAATATTCAAAAGGCAAAACAACAAAAGCGGCAATCAAACAAGTAAAAGCAAAAATAAAGGCACAAACTCGAAAACAACACAAAACACACCAAACTTGATTCCTTGAAAACACTATATGCTCTAGCCGTCTTAACATTATTCATTTGATCTAGATTTAACGAAAATTAGTATTCTCGAAAACCACAAAATAATTGCCGAATACTGCAACATGGGTTCCAAGAATTACATTTACAATATTCATTTGTTTGCAGCTACGTTAATGAATACGCACCGTTATCACAACTGTAGTAATGGACAGTTAACTGTTAGATTCTTATATTTGATAAACATGATACATCAATATATATTTAGATTAAAGAAAGGTTCATTTTCATCAAGACTACTGGTGTTTGGAAGATGTAAGTTGTTTGACCTATAACGAAGGCTTATTACATAGCCAAATTTATACATGGACAATGTGTTTGGCATGTTGGATAAACCAGGAGATATATATCAGACAGAGTGCTGAAGACCAGAAAGCTGCTATCGATAGGTGCAATATAAGACATAACTTTAATGATGAATTAGACAATTAATCATATCGTGTATGCAAATACAGAGGAGAGATACAGTGTAAGTTGTATAAAGCATATGATAAAGGTTTCAAAGTACATGTAGCATCTTTCTCAAATTTTAGATCACCATTATCAACAGATTATTCCAATAAGATAAATATAGAAACGTCTATTCTATACTGCCCTCTTTTAAAAATGAGTTTTATTGGAAAATAATCGACAACTCTCTCGGTGTCATTCAATGCATTCAGTTCTTAGGCTTTGGTCATGGTCTATGATGTTTACTCACCGACGAATTTCCTATAAATGAATTGTGAAATTTCTGTAAATTAAATTCAATTACATCAGTCAACTTTGAAATGAGATAATATTGATAAAAGTAGTATGGAGATATCTGGAAGTCTTTTGGTATTTATGTCAATCGGGTTTTATGTCATTGACGCCCTACCCAACATTTATTCATATCCAAAGATTTGTATTTCAATTTCAAATATCTTTTGTTATTTTCAGTGTATGTTCAACTTTACTCCAAATGTAGCCATCTTCGACTTGTAGAATGAAAAAAATCTTCAAAGTAACCACTTGTTTCTATTCACTTGTACAACCAAATACTTCTATGTCGGTGGGCTCATGCAAGCTGATGAATGCAAACATACAGTATCAATCAGAGGGATGTTGGTTATTCGCTTTAGTTTAATTAAATTGCCTATCCATAGACAGCTCGTTATTTGCAGTGTTGTAATTGTGCGTCATTCAAAACTTTTGGAGTAATCCTTTGTTTAACCGCCCAGTGTAAACACTTTTCGAATTCAATCTTAATACATTTATTTTGGGAAATGAATATTACAGAAGTGACTAAAACATTCACGTATATTGGATATATAGAAATTTACGCAAATAAGACCACAACAGAACCATAAAACTGGTAATTAGTGACATACAAAATGTAAGAAGTTGAATTATTTTTGTTCTAAATTGCATTTTAAATTACAATATTCTCTGTTTAGTTTTTTCCCATTGTTGAGCGTAACTACAATACGTTTACCAGCTTCACGAGTTAAGACGTTAAAAGAATGCATAATTGAAAATTATTTGACCGTGAATTTGTGAAAAGGTAAAGTTTTTTAAATGATTTGATTTTTTTGGATTGTCCCTCCTTTTTGGACTAAAATAATATGTATTTAATTTATACGAGTACATTGCATGAAACAATAGTTAGAATTACAAGAGTATCTAATAAATCAAGATTAATAAGCCTAGGGTAAGCTGTGCATTTATTACGATAATTCATTCCCTATACTTAGAGATTTTGAGAATTGAATCAAATTTCCTGGTAAGAACTGTAAAAATAATAACATGTAATAAATAATGGATAAAAGTTATTTAATTTTATTATGTCACAAAAGTTTTCTTTTGTCAAAGTTCATAAAAGAAAATTAACAACCACTGCAGCTATATATATCTTTATCTTCTATTATGAGAGCCACCTCGAGTTGAGTTTTTACTTCGATTTGGGAAGCTTGCGCACATTTTGGTATTGATTACAATGATTTTTAAAATTTTTGTCAGCCCGACTTGGATACATTGAAGCAGACTTTATAGCTTACAAGTGTCTAGTAATAAAACAATTATTTTTCTAAAACAAGTATCAATTAAACATATTCAAAACCCCAATAATTCATATTACATATCAAGTAGAAAATATTTCAAGTACTATAGTATTTGCAACTGTGCATCTTATATAGCGTTGATTCAATAAATTAATATATGATAAATTTAATACTCAAAATCGATATTTCAGAGGAAGAAAAAGTCATCAAGATTGCTGAATATGCCGAATATAATCACCCAGAAACGCACCAATAACCAAGAGGAATAAGACGTTTTAAAGAGCCATACAGTTGATTCCACACACGCTTCTTGGTTGTTAAGCACGAAATCACTCGTTTATATAAATAATTCTTTCATTCAATTTTGAAAGTATAATTTGTTTTGCGTGTGTTATCGTATTGCTTGTTATTTTTTATTGATTTTATGTACTTTCGTTTTTTCTCTGTCCTTTTAACTTTTAACAAATAATTATTAATCTCTCTTTCTTCTGTGCAAAATGAAAACGTTGCATTACTTTCGGAATCCATAGAAAAGAGATAACAAAGCGATTGTTCCTCTGCTTCAACTTCTGAAGCCCTGTTATCTGATTTTTTTCTCAACCTAGTGAATAAAATGAGAAGTTGGATAGAAAAATTGAGTCACTCTACATATATGCCCAACAAATTGAACAAAGATATGGTCTTTATCAAACATTTAAATCACAGAACATTTCCTAAATTGGCCCAAGTTTGAACAAAATAGGGAAGAAATAAAGTTTATATAAACAACGAATTGAAAAGCGTCAACAACCATGTACCTAACCACTGCATAAATGAATGGTTGCTACTGATTTTAAATGAATAACATGAATTTTCTAAATTTCTGAAAGTGTCCTTTTAACGTTTAAATGATTTTTGTCAACGAAAAACATAACAAATACAAAAGTATTTAGAAATCCCATTTAGGATTTCATTGTACCGTTCATTTGATGACTGGACAAATTCAATAGATATTGTTTAACATTTCAATAAAAAATGTATACAATAAGGTTGGGAAAGAAATATAAAGATTGGAAAAACAATTTCAGGGAATAGCAGTACGATTAAAGATTTCTTTTCCTTCATAATAGAATAATAGTTGAAAATAGACATAAACTGAGTTTTACTGTGCGCATAGCTATGTGTTTCTGTATCTTACATTGGCTAGAAGTAAAGGGAGGGTTCAGATCTTACAAAACGTGTTTGTTGCGCCTGTTCCAAGTCAGGAGCCTCTGGCCTTTGTTAGTCTTGTATTTTTCTAATTTGAGTTCATTTATATGTTTTGAAGTTTAGTATGACGTCCATTCTCACTGAACTAGTACACAATTTTATTAAGGGGCCAGCTAAGAATCACCTCCGGGTGCAGGATTTTCTGGCTACGGTAAAGACCCTTTGTGGTCTTCGGAAGACCCTTTGGTTATCTTCGGCTGTTGTCTGCTCTTTGGTCGGGTTGTTGTCTCTTTGAAATATATTCCCCATTTCCATTTTCAATTTTATGAGCATATGTCGGACGTTTGTGAGACATTTTCAGAATATCTATATGTATTATAAAAGCAAGTAGTATTTTATCTTTACTAATGTGCGAGTGCTTTAGCTTTCATGACTGTGGTAAAACTAAGCATTTTCGTTATGTTATGAAAAATGGTGGCCATATCAATCTATGTAATAAATACGACAAGACCTTCCTATTAGCCTCAATAGAAAATGAACACTTCGATGTAGTTTAGATGGTGTTTGGCAACATTTCGAGAGATAATTCCTAATTGTCAAGTGATACATTAAAATTGCAATATTTCTTCTCCAAATTTGGTCAGATTGTATAGTCAAAAATGAATATGAATGGAGTTTTCTGAAATATTGCATCATATTGTGTCATTAGAAAAATATTGATAGAAAAATAGACTGGCATGAGGTTGATATAATCCCGGAGTCCGATACAAGAGGGATGAAAGATAACAGAGGGACATTCAAACTATCAGGTCGAAAATAAACAGAAAAGCAAATTGATACTGCAATCAGCTATTTTACTATACAGATAAAGCTATACGTATAAACGTGAGCTTTATACGACAATGACCTCAACTGACCTATTAGCCACGCCTATTTACCGGAACTACTTTATTTCATCAACAATGTCACGTCACTTCCATGGCAATTGTGTCAACAATCGTTAAATTGTCGATAAACTGTCAGTATTAATAATAAAACATAATAATAAAATAATAAAAGAATCGATAGTTTTATTCCTGAACCAATTATTTGTTTGTTTTTAGAATTTTGACATTTTCAATTGATTCTTGAAAAGCCAACATATTCCAATGCCATAAACCCTCCCCAAACTTCGTCTGCTAAAATTTCCAGGAAAATGTCGGACGAAGTCGCAAATTTCAATCTCCAGTGGTCTCCATTAAATATGTTGGAAGATGAACAAGATGTTAATGCAAATATTGATGAAGATCTAGAAAATGTCCTCATCCAAATAGATATGCTGGCTGATCAAGGAAATACTGAAATATGTCCTGAATACTCCCTTGATACACACACCACTGACACTGCAAATACATGTATTGCAACTGTTCCAACTGTTCCTAACACAACACATGAAAACATTGAACTTGAAGATAAACAGTTTGACGAAGAATTTTTACATCTAGATAAAACTGGTGTACAAAGCTTTCTTGATAAGCAACAAAACAAAAACACTGAAAAAAATCATTTTATGACCTAGCATTGGTTAGAAAGAAAAATGAGACTAGAAATACAAACTGTACCAGTTGCTGAGCTTGACTCTCTTCTTTCTAACTTTGTTCTTACTGTATGAAAAAAATGGCCAAGAGTATGAACCGTCGACTCTCCGTGGCTTCAAAGGTAGTGTCGAGAGAAAACTCAGGCGTCACAAATATGGTCACTCTATCATGGAAGATGACAATGATGAGAGTTTCCACCTTACCAGAGAAACATTGAAGGCTAAGCAAAAACTATTAAAACAAAGAGGAAAGTGCAACAAACCTAAAAGGGCCCAGCCATTAACAGATGAGGAGATCAGTATGTTATTTGACAAGAATATTCTTGGTGAAAATTCTCCAAATACCCTCCTCAATACAGTATGGCTGAACAATTGTGTTCAATTTGGACTTAAAGGCGTCTCAGAACATTACTCACTTCGGAAGAATTTTATATGAAATAATAGTTGTAAGACAGGTATTGTTAAATGCAATAAAAAATGAAATCAGAGAATTTCAAAACATAACAAAAAAAAAAAAAAAAAGAACAATAAGCGATATGAAATACATGAATCACACACACACAATTATCTCCTAGATCTCGTCGATACAGTTGTTTCATTGGCAATCATACCACATCACATCC
Source organism: Mytilus coruscus (assembly GCA_017311375.1). Lineage (NCBI taxonomy): Eukaryota > Metazoa > Mollusca > Bivalvia > Mytilida > Mytilidae > Mytilus > Mytilus coruscus. Next base: position 67,511,860 of record CM029603.1, read on the forward strand.
TTTCTTTTTTTTAAATATGCATGAAAAAATCAGAGGATAAATTATATTTTATTTTATAAAATATTCAGAAACCACAAGGATCATTTTACTACACATTTGCGCTATAGTGAGTGTAATCCAATGTTCTAACTTCGGTGAATAAACAATGTACATACATAAAAAACATCTATATGACTGATTGATTGATGGTGATTAACGCCACTTTCAGCCCTCATGGTTATATTGTTGCGAACAGTTATGAAGTCCATATTTAGTGTACAAACTGCATCTGGTTGTCACTTTTGTTTCACTGAATAATACATGCATATAAATCCACTTGATGAATAAACTTAATAGCGTCTCATTCTATACAATTCTCTATATTTGTGACACATCTTCCATCTTTAATAAACTACTGCGAGTGAAATTTTGCATCATAGAATAAAACGTTTATGTCACAGCTTGGGTTTTTAATTCTATAAGTAATTTTAGCAGAATCCTTGAGATCATTCACAAATATGTATCAAATTCAGACATGTATTCCTTAGTTAGTGAATGGTATGGTGTTTAAATTCAAATAAAATAAATACAAAAATGAGACTAGCCGCTTAATTAAGGTGATTGCAGTATAATGCATAAGATTAAATACACAACAAACATGAAATAAAGTCCACATTTAAATAGGGCACTTGGTTTCTCTTTAAAATATGACATTTTGACATTTTATAGATTTTTATACAATGTACAAGGCTTTAATACACATAATTTGGTCTCTGGTTGATAGTTGTCTCATTGGCAATCTACCGCAAAGTAAGAACCGAATGTCTGATATCATGACATTGTTTACTGCGATTGACCGAGTCCACTGGTGTAAATCGTTCATAAATAAACATTTATATTCTCAAATTGTGAAAAATATGATAACGATGTTTTTTTGTCATTTGGGGAGATGTAACTTTAAACACTGCATCTGATACCTAGAATTGAATGAAAGGCAAACTAAAACTAGAACAGGTGCAAATGTCGCAGACGTTCGAGAAGTGTCGCCTAAAATATTTGAAACAAAAGGGGATCATGATCCAATTAAATATTATGAGATATACAAATCAAAGAGGCCACAAAATTTCTGTGATGCAGAGGACCCATTTTACTTGGCGCCGCGCACAATTTCATTGGATGACACACGCTCCCAAATATGGTATCTTCGCCAGAAAATAGGAGAGAGAAAAATGGGTTCTATCGTAAAAACTATGAAGATTGAAGGAGGGTTAGACGAAAACAAGCGTTTAACAAACCACAGTGCCCGAAAGTATCTAGTTCAGAAACTAAGATCAAATGAAATTGCTGACACGGACATTATGCAAATTTCGGGTCACAAAAATGTAAATTCCATAAACAGTTATAGTTCAATTTCAGAAAACAAACAGAGAAACATTTCAAATTTGTTAAGTAATACCAGCAGCTAGAAAACTTGTCACACTTCCACTGGGCCAAACTAACCGGGCACACCAGCGTCAACAGTCCTCTCTGTCTCAGCCTGTCAACCAACAAAACAACCTTGATATGATGGCACCTTCCATCAGCTCGCAGACCAACATGTCCAGCCGTATCAATTCCATGTTTTATGGCGCTACCCTCCACATCAACTCCTCAATGTTTACATGAACAGCCCGCCTCAACAGTAATGGCCGCGCGCCAAATTCCGTCTGATCACAACGTGTAGTAACATTTGTCAAACTTTTGTAAATTTAAACTGTTTATGTCTTCAAATTGTTAATTTACATACCATGTTTATTAAATGTCACTCTGTTATTAATTTAATTCATTTCTCTTTCTATTTCCTAAAAATGTCAATGTCTTATCGCCTGGACTTTATGAATTACTACGCTATGAGGGAAATACCCAAGAGGAAATTCTGAACACTTTTTCCTTTTTAACAATGAATTTGTTACGTATTTTATTTTGATATTTTTATTGGTATCAGTATAAAGACAACATACATATATTGTCTAAAGATACAACAGATTTAAAGTCATGAACTCTAACTTTAGACGTTTGGCTCCTCTGTCATTCATTCTTAGAATTCATGATGGAAATATTTGTTTTATCTAAACTTGGACTGTGAATTAAATACTTAACAGGGACCATTACAACTAGAATACAATAAATAAAGCAAGCCTGACCAAACGTGTTGAAACAGTAAACTCATTGCTAGATTTATGCATATTATTCATCATGTTTATTGTTCGGGATCAAAACTGTCTGTCGCTCTAAGAATGCACAAATAAGATACTCGAAGAAAGAGGACATTCCTAAAGGAAAAGAAGTCAATATGGTACAATAATCTTATAGACTTTTTAAAGAGGTATCTATTTTAACAAACAATGTGTCAGCAAAATGGGAAATTGATCAATATTCATCTGTAATGTCTTTCTTAAAACAATGGATAAGAAGGTAACCTGTTCAATTGATGTCATACTACTACATGTACTACTACTACTACTACTACATGTACTACTACTACTACTACCACTACTACTACTACTACTACTACTAATACTATTACTACTACTACTACTACTACTACTATACTACTACTACTACTACTACTACTTATTATTATTATGATACTAGTATAATTTTTTAATCACAGCGGGGGCCTTTTGTCAGTGAGTTCAAATGACCACCCACTTATCTTGATTGATTCACAAGGACAATCAATAATTAGTTGTATATAAAAGCGTATTTAAATCATGCAATAATACTATAAAAACTAAATTGCATACAATTACAGTATACAGCCCTAAAATTTATAATGACCTGACTGACCATTTTTGTAATTTAAAAATAAGGCAAAAACTAATTTTTAAGTATGTATAAAATTTATATCTTAATGTCATAATATGAAACTGTAAAAGATATGTAAAAACAGACGAAATAATGGAGAAATTGATTGTATTGAAACATTAAATAGCCATTGATAAGTAAAACAAAATGGGAAAATCAGTTCATATTTCAAATATATCAACAATTGTTTACAGAATAAGAAAAACCGAAGACTAAAGAAAGGGACAACAAAAGAAAACAAAGACTTGAATAAAACTGAGACGACAAATCTCTACTAATGTTGACTCTTCTGAGTTTTTGTTAGATGTCTTTCTGTTTTGTTTCCATCTGATGAGTTAAGTCCCTTCCATCATATTTTTATAGTTTGTTCTGCTGGTTTTCTAATTTGAGTTGTTTTACATTTGTTAGTTTTGGTATTTAATATCTATGAGGTGTGTTCTTTTCTCCTTGTTGAAGGCCGTACGATGACATATAGTTGTTAACGTCTATGTCATTTGGTCCCTGGTGGAGAATTGTTTCATTATCAATCATAACACATCTTCGTATTTTATATCGACCTTATAACCCTTTGGTGGCCAAGAGGTTTCGTCGATGTGTTTGATATCAGTCATACATGAATACCTCGGTAGAGGAAAATAAAATTAAAAGTTAAAGGCAAACTTTTCACTTAGTTTCATTAGTCGAATAAAAATCAGTAAATAAGTTAATTAAACCTTATTGAATCCAAACAAGAAAATGCCTGTACCAATTGCAAATCAGGAATATGACGGTTAAATTGACAACGACTTGTGAACAAAACAAAATTTAATACCAATTTTATATGGTAGTCCACACTTTCATCTTTTTAGATTACTCAATAAGTTGATAGAGCGCCATGTGAAATCTTAGTGGACTAAATGAAGGGCGAAAGATACCAAAGGGACATTCAAACGCATAGATCAAAATAAACTGACAACGCCATGGCTACAAAAGAAAAGACAAACAGACAGGGAATAGTACACAAAACACAACATAGAAAAATAAAGACTAAGCAACACGAACCTCACCAAAAACTGGGGTGATCTCAGGTGCTCCGGACGGAAGAGTAAGCAGATCCTTCTCCACATGTGGCACCCGTCGTGTTGCTCATGTTATTACAAACCTTTTAAATAGTCTAATTCGGTAGGTCACATTCGCGAAAAGCAAACGGGATTGTAGTTACGACATAAGGAACATTTCCGATATCATCTGTGAAAAGGATATTCCATAACGGTCAACCAACTCGTGACTAAACTATAGGGTAGTAGTGTCTTTATAAGTAAAGATTTGAAGGTCATGGAACTAAAACTAGAACTAAAAGAACAACAAAGATTCGCAATTGCCATTTTATTTCACATACTAAACATTGTAACAACCTCACAGTGAGAATAAACAAAAATCACCATACCCGTGAAAACCAATTTGTATAGTCTTGTTGGTCGAATATTCTTAAGGTATATACTCAAATCATATCATATTTCAAATTCTCACGCAATGTTTTCGGAATTTAAAAAATAAACCTTTACAATCACTTATGTACAATAACTTTGTGTAATGCAGTACAAAAGGAATAACTGTTCTGTAGTTGATGAACTGCGGCGTCAGCATTTCAACAAGGGCATACGATACAGTTATAGGGAGGTATGGCGTTGCTAACGAAAATGTTATTTTCGAGACGTCAAACTGCGACATACAGAAAAAAAATGCATTTTTCGACTGATTTTATAATTCACACTGATTAAACTTAAAAACGAGTTCATGGACCCCTCTTTTCTAAAATGACATTAGGTTTGATAACATATGAAAATTATTTGTACCAATTTTATGAAAAAGTCAACATTGGAATTTATTAAAATTATATAAATATATGTAGCAACTCATGCAACTTTGATAAACTTAAATTATTACCAAAGAATTGGTATCCAATATTAGAGCATACTTAATATGTAAAGACGATTTTACAGATGTTTTTACAAATCGGCGTGTGTTTATCGTTTGAAACAGTAATGTAAGGTATGTCTATCCAAAGGATAGAAATGTAAAAAAAACGAATTTTTGGTAAATGTCTAAAATTTCCACCCATTTATCTTTTAAAGTAGCACATGAGGGTATATTTGTTATTACATATTTGAATCGATTAGGTTAAAAATAGCTTGTAAGCTTATTTTCGTAAAAAACAACATGGGATCAAAACTGTATCGTATACCCTTAAGTAACGTTATTCAGGCAATCGATTAAAACATCATACATTGTCTGTTACGCCGAAAGTATCTTGGCATATAATTATCGGGTTGTCTTATCTCGAATATTCTACTCTGGCTATTAAATTGTACACCATTATTTTGAGATGTTAATTGATGTAGAATATTCTTTGATTTAATTGAACTTTGAATCAAAACATTACATTGTTTGATTTTTATGACACAATTTCATATACTTTTGTGCGATAGGATATAATAGATAGCATTAGGGATTATATATATATATAATAATACATGGCAAAATCCGTGTCGTATGCGGTATCACCTTGCACGAGGAACCAATATCAATCCTGAAAGCTGAGTGTCCTGGGAGCTAATACTGGCCGAGTGGTGATACAACTTGCGATAGTGATTTTGCCATGTATTCTGTTTATCATATTTTACTTGAATCAAATTCATGGGATGTCCTTTTTAAATCGTCCGATAACATAAGAGAGTTAAGAAACTGTGATACTAATGAACAAATATTGATATTAAAATAAGGAGATGTGGTATGATTGCCAATGAGGCAACTATCCACCAACGTTCAAATGAAATCTTCAACAATGAGAAAACCCATACCGTGTAGTCGGCTATAAAAGGCCCCGGCATACAAAATAGGAAGTAATTCAATCGAGAAAATATAACACCATTTTATTTTTAATCTGACGCACAAAAAAATAATATCACATCAAGGAATATATTACAGCATAAACAAAATAACAACTACATTAAGAATAACACATATATTTAAAGAGAAATATGGTCATTCGTTAAAAAACCATCATCAGAATTTCTAGTCCTTATATGGCATAAATCACAAATTTTTTGGCAGTATTTGGTATCAACATTTTCTTTCCTTCCCTCTTTTGATGCATGTATTTTCTAATTTTGATCTACATCTTGATGTACATGTAATTTTAACACCACTTTTATATTTGCATGGGTATTTTGATCATTTTTAAATTGAAAATTTCCAGCCTGAATCTGTGTCATTAATGACCCTTTCTCTTGCAAATATTTTTCTGAATCTAACTTAACGTAGTTACATTTCGTATCATTCCAAGACGTCATGCGTCACACCCGGTTCGGCGGTATGCAATTCAGGTTTAGCTATGCGATCAAGGTTTAGCTATGCGATCCAAGTTTAGCTATGCGATACAGGTTTAGCTATGCGATACAGGGTATGCGATCTAGGTTTAGCTAGGCGATACAGGGTAAGCAATAAAGGTTTAGCTATGTGATACAGGGTATGCGATACAGCTTTAACTATGCGATATGGGATATACTGGCGAAAAGAACCTTTATTGATTATCGAAAATTGCTGATTTTAGTACTAAATATATGATAAACATGTTATCATTCAAGGACGGGATAATATCAACATGTAATCGTAAAGAGGACGAAAAATACCAGAGAGACAGTCAAACTCATAGATCGAAAACAAACTGACAACGCCATGGCCAAAAACAAAAGACAAACAGACAAATAATAGTACAGATGACATAACATAGAAAACTAAAGACTAAGCAACACGAACCCCAATAAAAACTGGGGTGATCTCAGGTGCTCCGGAAGGGTAAGCAGATCCTGCTCCACATGTGGCACCGTCGTGTTGCTTATGTTATTACAAATTCGGTAAATAGTCTAATTCGGTAGGTCACATTCGTGAAAAGGGAAGGGTAGTATAGTTTCGACATGAGGAACATATCCGATATCATCTGTGAAACGGTTATTCCATAACGGTCAACCAACTCGTGATGGCGTCCGTAAAATTTACGAAGGATGATTTCAACTTCACCATTTGGAAATCTTGGTTAAATAGCTTCATTGTGAGCAGCAATCCTCTATCAAGGAAATCATGATAGGAAATACAAGCCCGGGAATATCGTATCAATTGGGAGATAAATACTCCGTATGCAGGCGCTGCTGGAATATTGCTACAAAGAAATAGAAAGTTCACAATTGGGAAGCTGAAATCATCTCTTTTGTCGTAAAGTTTTGTTTTAACCGACCCTAATTGTCAATTTCTAGATGTAAGTCAAGATATGAGGCAGACTTAACTGTATCTGTAGTATCTTTTATCTCTAGTTCGATGGGATAGATTCGTTCAACATAGTCACCAAATTTTGTATTATTTAGTGAGAGAACATCATCTATATAACGGAACGTAAAGTTAAAGGATATTGCTAACTTCTTATCTTTCTTCCTAAGAAGTTCCTGTATGAAGTCAGCCTCATAATAATAAAGAAACAAGTCAGCAAGAAGAGGGCACAATTGGTTCCCATTGGAATTCCGACAGTCTGTTGAAAAGCACGTCCTCCAAATGACACAAATATGTTGTCAATCAAAAATCAAGCATCTTGATAATGTCAGTTTCAGAGAATTTTTGTTTGAATCAGAGTGATTCTTTACAAAGTAGGATTTATTCCTCCCAAGACAAGATACTTGTATCTACGTTCGCCATTCTTTTAATGAAACAAAGTAATACCAACTCTTTCAATTTGTCTTTTAATTTGGAATGGGGAATACTTGTGTAAAGTGTAGAAAAGTCAAATGTTTTAATACTATTGCAAGATGAGAGAGTCTTAGATTGTATGTACTCTTAAAATCTTTGGAATTTTTAGTATCCACATCTGATTCACGCCACCTCTAGAATAGGCAGTTTCACAATAACTTTGGAGCCCGGCTTTGATTGCTGATAAAATAGATGTTAATAATTTAGAAAGAGGTTTCGTGGAGCACTTGGAGGACCCAGCAATATACCGTTGTTTGTAAGGACACTTATGTAGTTTAAGTATCCAATACAGTGGTGGAAGATCCAGTTCTTCATCTTTTGTTGAAATTCCAAAGGAACATAGAACAGACCTATGATTATCCAGGATTTCCTCTTTGGTAAGTGTCGTGAGGGTGTTGAGTTTCAAGTGAATTGTCAATACCTAATTCATTTATCAATCAGTTTATGTAATGATATTTACACAAAAAAGATGTTGTTTGGGGCTTTATCTGCGGGGACAACAACATATTTGTCATAGAGGTAGGACAAGTGTTTTGCAACATTTGGGTCTTTAAACATTGACGTAGCGTGGGTATTGATAGACCCATCTAGTTTCTTAATTCGGATTTGTATCAACGACCTCACAGCCTTAATCCATTCGGAAAGAGTATCTACGTCTTCTTTCTCGCGTTTAGCCCATTGCCTGGCATAATCCTAGACTGAATCCATCAGTATTTTAAAGTTGTATTTCCAATTGATGGATTTAGGCTCACAATATTTCGGACCTTTGGATAACAAATTTCGCATGGAAGTGTTATTGACAATGTTGAGGTCTCCGGTAATAACGTGGCCAGCCGAATTATATGTGAATTGGGAACTAGCACAGGTGCAATCAGGAGGTTAAGACTTGAAGTCGTCAATGTTGAGATCCTGCAAAGCGTGTTCGTAATTGAAAATTTTAGTTGCAATAGGTTTGGTATAGGTATAAGAAATTATTGGTACAGACTGATCTTTAAAATAAGGAGGTATTTTCGACTGAACTAATTTATGATGAAGGATATTGCTTAAGTTGACGCCATCGAGACCTTTGTTGGTAAAGGAAAGTTTAAGAAAAGATCTTTTCTCTTTTCGTCTTTTCAATGCGAACTGGTTTGAAAAGTCTGTGACTTGCAATATCCGAAATGATAGCTGTAAGTTTGTATTGGTTTGAATGAGGGTTTGTAACAGGGTTTCCAAACATAAATTGAACAGAGAATGAGGTTTAGAAAGGGTAATGAATAAAGTTTCGTGCGAATGTGATGAATACCTAACGGCTTTTGTATTAATGGCAGCAAGTCATTAATAGAGACATCATGCAAAGTAGATGATGTATAATGACGATGACCATGACTGCGTCTACGACAAGGAGTAGAGTTGAAAATATTCGTCACATTCAACGAGTTACAGGAAGGACTAGATAGAATACCTATACCATCAATTTTGTCACTGCAACCATATGGTGTCGCAGTTCCCAATTGTCGAAACCAGTAGTCCTCTTTTGTCTACGGTGAGGCGTAGCAAGTTGAGGATTGTTAGTCTTGTGGTATATTTTTTCGATAATACGAACTGTCATAGAAACGATGGAATGATCAGGCTGATTAAAATGCTGGAGCATTGATTAACTTCCTTGGCATTTCTAATTTCATTTTGAAGCATGGTTTTGACAGGTATCTCTATCAGAAAGGATTTAACATACACTTATTAGAATATCATATGACAATTTATAAGAAATAACAATGTTATGAGATGGACTTTTAGACAATTTGTATACTACTGAATCATGTTCAATCTTTCTCTCAATTTCTATACTTTTGTATATTTGTATCGTGTATTATAATATGCTGATATTACAAATTAAAACAAATAAAATATCAGACACTGATTAAAAAAAAAAAAACCCAGAAAGTTAAAATTTCTGAATCTGCATTGATTTTTCATTAAAAGCAAAAAAAAAAACAACAAAAAAAAAAAAAACAACAAAACAACAAAACAAACAGTATTTACAATTCAAAGTCTTTAAAAAACAGAACAAGATAAGACAAGAAAAAAAATAATAATTGTAACATTGACAATAGGAAAAGCAAACGGAAGTTAACAAGAAGGAAGCACAAATTGACGTTAAATGTTTTCCTCCGTTTTGGTGCTATAAAATGAAGTTGATTGTCCATCTCATTTTAACATAGTTCCTTCAATACTCAAATTGAAGAAGTATTGGTTGTTTTTGTTTATCTAATTACACGATATGACATTTTAGGTTCCTAAGTAAGCAGAAAAGGTTTTATGATCACAATCCATTGTTTTTGTTCTTCGTAGAATAAAGAAACTATGCATAAACAATGTACTCTATCCGCAACAATAATCAAAAATTGTTGAGTGTCTTTTATCTTGATAAAATTATATTTTACAAGTGCAACTTCGTAAAACATCAGTCTAAAAAGTAAAAGGTGGCACCATTATTCCTACAAAGCATGCAAGGTAGATAAAATTAAAAGAAACATGATAGTTTACGACCGCAAGTACACAATGAGCTATCAGATTGATCATCATCTATGTTCATAGACTCAAGGTTTTCTATACCTTTACAACGTTTGGATGAATAATCAAAACATATCCCAAGTAACACTGCTAACAAATACCTTGAAATAAGACAAGTAAAAATGCGAGAAGAGAAAACATAGAGCTGGAGGCGACAAGTAAGTCTGTCCTTGTGAGCCACAGACAATGCCAATAGCAACTGAGGAATATCCTGGTATACCTCTCAACAAAATCATTCTAGCAATGTCTTTCTTTGTGTTGAATTTGAAAAGGGTACAACCCCAAAGTACATTTTGTAATAAAGAAAATAGTTTCAACTGATAATGCTACCGCCATTGATAGATAAAGTGTTTTGTTAATTGCTTTCCGGGCAAGGAATTCGGAAATTCTGCATATAAATGGATTTTAAATGATGCTTTTATGGCCTCTATGATCTGTTCTGAGGACTCAATTTCTAAAAAATGGTATTTCATCATGCTTCATGTTTTCTAACGAATTTATTGCTTGACGAATGATATTGTTTCCTTTATCATTCGAACACGTTTCATTGTTTCCCAAATTTGAATTTCGTGCCGCTACAGCTGCTATCATTAACCGCACATATGAATATCGTGTTAGAGAACCTGCAATAGAACTGATCAGCGCTATTATTAATGCTACCTTGATTCCAACTTCTTTAATGTCTCCGGCTGTACTTGTACAAATATCGGCAATTTTTGATTCTTTGTTCGAATCAAAGCTAATTGATTTTCCGTGTAATATGTGATTAACTGCGTGTTCACAATTGTTGGCCCTGAAGTCGTAAGCGCGCTCACCTAATCGCATGTAAAGTCGTTCTAGTACAGTGTATGTAGCTGACTGATGATTTACTTTGTAAAGTCCTGACTCTAAATCGAACAGACCATTCTTTTTGCCTTTTGTATATCAATGGTTTGGCTTATGAATTTTCCTAATCCGAATCTGCTGTTATTTGTGCAAATTTCCACCGATGATGTATAATGAGCGACCATGACTTTAATGTTTGTTTCATTGTTTTCGATGACTTCATGTAGTATAAAATGATGAAAATAACTACAACATGACGACGTTGTTTTCCTTTTAACTTTAAAGTGAATGTAATTCTTTTCGTCTCCATCTTTAACAATTTCAGATAATGCCCCGAAAGAATTTATTACCTAGATTAAAATTAAGTCAATTGTTATCTAAATATAAGATTTAATCACATTTTCAACAATGAACTTTTAGTACGTATAACTTTATAAGTAAAATAACAAAATTACTGAACTCAATGAAAATTTAAAACGGAAAGTTCCTAATCAAATGGCAAAATCAAAAGCTCAAACACATTAAACGATAAGATAATAACTGTCATATTCTTGACTTGGTACATGCATGTTTTGATGTAGAAAATGGTGGATTAAAACTGGTTTTATAGCTAGCTAAACCTCTCACTTGTATGACAGTCGCATACAATTCTGTATTTTCAAAATGATGTGTAAACAAAACAAACAGACATACTGGTAATAGGTAAAATGTCAAAATATGATTAAAGCAGTCAACATTGTGTTATAATCTTAATCACTATATAAACAAACAAATATGTCAACAAAGAACATGAAGAAAAACAAAAGTCATATAGTCAAAGCACATAACAAAAACGAAAGTAAAGAGTACAAAATTTACCATAGCACAATAACACAATGACGGGATGTATAAGTACCGAGCCACGTCAAATGAATATTACCAAAATAGACTAAAAAGTAAAATAATAATTTACAAAATACAAATAAAAGAATATTATATCACGTTATTAAGAAGATAAACAACGTCAGTACCTGTACCTGGAATCCATACTTCAAAACAGTGTATTAACTAAGAAGTTGATGCGGAATATTTATCAACAAGGTCTTGGTACCTTCCTATGAACTTGCTTTATAGAAAGGACAAGACGATCTTTGACATACTCCTGGTTTAACTTTCTGCTCTCATACACTGGTGAAGTTTTACAAAGTCTTAGTAGCAGCTGAAATCTTGGATACCGAATGAGTTGGGAAATGTATATCACATACTCAGATGAAGTTGGTATATTGCTACTAAGGTGGTGGAAATTGATAATTACAAAATTAAAATGGTCTCAATTTTCAGAAATTCTGGTACTGAGATGACCGCTTATGTCAGATTCAAGGAATATGTCTAAAAGGATACAGAGGAAGCCGTGTTTGTTGTTTCTTTGCTTCCTAATTCTGGAGAATGTATTACCCAATCAGAAAATTTGGATTATTAATGGAAAGAACATCATCCTTGTGAAATTAAATGATTTGGCATCTGTGATCTTTTTTTTTTTTACAAGTGTCACAAGGAATTCCGACTCATATGCAAATAAGAAGAGGTCAGGAGGAGATGCGCACAGGTCATTTTCATAGGAATGCCGACAAGTTGTTGAAGCAGTCTACCTCAAATTTAACAAATATGTTGTCAATAAGAAACTCCAGCATACTGATCACTTGTTCCTCTATGTAGCGTGTTTTACTTTTTGTTCACTATTAACAAAATAAGCCGTATGGTATTCAAAATTTTCTCAAATTATAGTACTTGGTAGGTAATTCCAATTTTCAATAGATTTATTATTTGTTTTACTTAGTGTTAACTTTTAGGAATTTTGGTCCTCAATGCTCTTCAACTTCGTACTTTATTTGGCCTTTTAAATTTTTTGGATTCGAGCGTCACTGATTAGTCTTTTGTAGACGAAACGCGTCTGGCGTAAATACAAAATTTAATCCTTGTATCTATGATGAGTTTATTTATGCTTACTGCTGATCTGATGAATAAGTGTTTTTTTTTTCACAACTTATATTTATGGTTTACACGTATATTACAAGAGACGGGGTATTATTACTTTGCCATGATAGATAAAACTAGTTTTCATGCATTTTTTCAAACATTAGATATGAACCTAATAAGCACTTTCAAAACCAAATGGAAAGTACAACTCAGACTTTTTCCACATTCAAACCTATTTATTACCTGACAAGAGCGAGTTAAATGACAGAATAAACAGAAAAATTTCTTATATCATTTTCTACGTTCAATGCAAATGATTATAGATTTGAGTAGAGATGTGCATGAACCTGCCAGTCATCTAGAATGTTGTGTCGTTTCACAATAACTGGTTTTATTCATAATGACGCCCGTAATAATGCCTTGTTGGCTCCATTATGCACTGTTTTGTGTTAAGTTGAAACTGGATATTTAAGCAACAATTTACTTCCTTTGTTACAATTGAATTCAACAAACATTTATTTCAACAAATTCTTAATTCCGTAAAGGAATCTTTTACAGCCGCTTAGACATCAGTATTGTCCGATTTTGATTAGTTTTTGACACAATACGACAAAGTTATTACAAAATTGAATACATATTTGCCAAAAAGTTAATCACTTACAAAATGTATAAACTATTTATATACAGAAATTCCCTTATTAGATTTGCTTAACAAGATTAGCGCTATGATATGATCTATAGTCATTTTATCATGTTGTTCATTTATCATTCACAGCAGTCAACAAATTTGTTAAGACTACACTAACCATTGAAAATTTCGATGCAAAATGCAGTTATGGAATTTTCCCCGAGGGCAGTGCAGAGGATTGCGACCATGTGGACCGCCAACATATATTTCCGACAGGATTCATATGGAGGATAAACTTCATCAGTTTTGTATCGATCTAGTTGTTGTAAATAAACTCATCATAGATACAAAGATTGAAATTTTGTACGCCAGACGCACGTTTCATCTACAAAAGACTCAAATAAAAAATATTACAAAAGTAAAATAAAGTACGAATTTGAAGACCATTGCACATTGAAAACAACATTTTATACATTCCGTGCGTCCGACGAGTTTTTCTGGATGGACCTTCAGCAGCATATTTGAAAGGCAAGGATGTTAAATGTAAGATTAACTTGGACCATAATCTATTAGAAAACTTTATTTAACGAATAACACGTAAGCATGCAGTCTATATTATTCTCAATTATGCTGTAATGCCGAGATACGTTATGGTTGGTTGGTTTGTCGGATAATGTCGTTAAATTGGAAATCTTTTAATACTTAAAAGTCATACGGTAACATGTAATTGCTTAATACTTTGATTTCTGATCTATAATCCATACTCTCTCCATTGGCTCATATAACTTCTCAATCCTGCATAACCGAACTTTCAATATTTATTCACTTTTACTGGGACTTTCGTACATGTATTTTACATTTATGTTAGAAAAAGATTTGGGAAGGTATTAGACTAGGCCGAAAAGCAATGTTTACTCGTGATTTACGTCAATAGGAAGACCTCAACAGTATAACAAATGCTGACTTATTCTCGTATAAGGACTAGTTTACTAATATCGTTTAAAACTATAAATATTAACACGAGGAATGAAATTGCATAAACATATAGATATTCAATGAGGTACGAAAGGGTAAGGGTACGAGATGACAATTATCCAGTTTCTAGACTGCTTTCTTGTTCTTTGTCTGTTTAGTTCTGAAACCCGAATGTATTGAAGACGAGAACCAACCTAAGTATGGTTCATGAAAAGAAAACAACACCACCTATTTTACAAAACAATCCGTTAGCTTTTTTTTAGTTTTAGCTTATAAGTAACACACGAAGATGGTTCTCGGTTTCATGTTTGATAAACAAGTACCGATTCTATAATCGTTCACAATTTCTGAGAATGATTTTAATAATGAGTACAGGATATCCCCGATTCCACGTACAATGTAGAGTGGAATTCCACATGAGGCCCGTGAAATCAGTAATTTCGTAGTGCATTTCTTTTAGACAATAAATGAAAATTGAAAAATCCCAACTGCGCTTTCTCAATAATATTGTACAGTGTGGTGTACTACTTTTAGATAAATTATATCAGAATTATAGAAAAGTTTTTCAGCTCTCACTCAAAGTATTGATAATTATATTCAAATGGGTCTTGATTTCTTTTGACAGCTTCGAAATACTAATTTTAACCTTTTAGCTCGACCAAATCACTACTTTACTTTAAAATAAATAAACCATTTTTACAGTGTAGTTTCATCCTCTAATTGCTATTTGAGGCATATATTTGTAGACAACGAAAATCAAGGGACGATAATGGTGTTTCAGGCCCATGACGTCACTATTTTGATGTATTTGGAATATGTCGTAATACTGCTTTTTCCTGATTGTAAAGAAAAGTAAACAGGAAGGGAGTGATAAAAATACGATACTTTCACGAGAAACAGACAGGAAATGTGTAAAAGGTGTTTAAAACAATCTGTACATTTTTTATCTACTTCTCATTAATTCAGTATGAAATGTTGAGGTATTATCCAACAATACAACGCAAAATGGTTTACGTGAAAGGCTTGGAAATAGCCAGCCAAATAGGGAGCTTGAAGCCGTCTTTTCACAAAAATACTGTTTTGTGAATACATGATAACAATTTCGGTTATACAACAATAAAGAATATAAACTTTTACAATGCATTTCATCTATTAGTTGAGGAGGACTTTACATGTAAATATTAGATGTCAACTCTGCCCATTACGGTTTTTGTCAAAGTTCGTCTTTTACTTAAAATCAAAAATAATTTCAGTAATCAGCGGTTAATTTACAATTGTAAACACATTATCAAAGTTAAACATAATTGCAAAAAATTATAATATATGTCAACAAGTAATCAAATACATACCTTTGTTATGTTACATGTATGTTTATGTGTTTTCGCCATATCGTGATGGCAGTCTAATAACATTATTCTGCAGTCTCGACAGATACCTGCAATTATAAGGGCACTTTTCTTATACTTTTACAGAAGAAATTATATATATATTAATATTATGAAATGCAAGAAGTATATAGGAACATGTATATCTGCATTTACACCTTTATCTTTAAACAAAAAAAAAAAAAAAAAACAACATGATAGAACTTCAAAATTCATAACTATGATAACAATGATTAGAAGGGATGCACTATAAACATTTTCATATACACATATTACACAATTTTTTTGTATGACACCAACTTTTAATTCCTCGAATAGAATTCATTCATTCGGGTATACATGTACAGTACTGGTCACTATCATAAGGTCATATACAAAGTAACAGGTTCAACTATCTGTATAAAATAATAAAGCACATGAATATATGTGTGTTTAATTCTGACTTATCCATCTCTTGATTTAGGGTTCAAAATTGACAAGTTTTGACTTGAAATATGAGTGTATGATTTTGGTAGAAAATGTACAACTACAAGCCTTTAAAGAAACTGTATAACAATTTTGAAAAAAAGAATACTGAAACAAACTAGGAAACTTTGAAAAATTGGGGCGGCATATCACTTTGCAAAATATATTTTTACCTTTTCATATATCTTGACCAGGGATTTAAGTTTGGACAAACACAGAATATGCAAAGAAGTGGGAGAGCTCCCTTAACCCCAACGGAACATACCATGTTGCCAAACAATAGATTACTGAAATTCATAATTAAAAGAAATAACATTACCTGTCCCAACTTGAAGGACAACGCCATAATGTCCATTTATCGTCTCCACATCAGCTTGTGTTAATCCTCTGTCTGAACTTCTCTTCAAATCAAACTGTTCATGTGAATTTATCAAAAGGAATTTCACAAAATTCCTTCCAATTTCCTGTATCATTCAATTCCAAAAATAAAGAAAAGAGGTTTGAACATATTATTAAGTAACATGATGTTGATAGAAGCAAGCCGCATTACGAACTGACAGAACTATTACTTCAGAGTTATGGTCTCTCAACCTTTCAATTTTATCTAAACATTGTAAATGTTCAGCTTTTCAAAATTAAACTGATATACCATCACGTCACACGTATAAAGATATGAAAAACTAGATAAAATATGTTTTAAAAATAATAAGGATTACCGAATGTCGTTGCAGAGCTAAAAGACGTCTCTGTCTCCATTTTTGTTAATGTAAACAATAGAATTTGTCTTTACTTTGATCTAGAGAGTTATGCAAAGGAAGAAACTCGTGCAAAATCCACACCTCTGTAATGCATGTTCATCACTAATTTGATAAACAAATAAATTCAAGATAAAATTGATCTTTGTGCCGTTTTCAATGGAATTGTTCGCTTACAAATGACTACATTGCATCGTAGCAATGATGATCACAACTGCGCTTAATATAAACAAAGCTTAAGAACTATAACTGGCAAAATATTAACAGACAGTGACATACATAATTTGATAAATTATCATATGATAAATCTACGCTACAAACAAGAAAATAAATAATTATTTTCATGTGAATAAACTTCAAATTTTATACATTTATACATCGTTATATAGTGTGTTGTCCTAAAGATACCTAAGCCGGTTTAGGAAAACAGAATTAAAAGTTGACATTACAATTAATTTCACTTACATTTTCGTTGGATGGAGATGCACGAGCGCCTTCAGGAGAATTCCAGAAGAAGAAGAATCAGCTTGATAGTCTGATGTAGATGCATGAGTTAATTCATTGACCGTAATTATAGATGTCGGTGGATTTATGCTGCCATATCCATTATCTTTGTTGTTCGATAGAATTGATTTGGATTGATTATGATCTGAAGTCATCTTTATACAGCCGAACCTTCATTAAACTATAACATTGTATATATGATAGAAAAGAAAGAATATAGGGTATTCCTTCATGAAACAAAACAATGTGCATTGCATTAAAAAAAGTACAGAAACATCGCTTTTATTGCTGTTCTTCATCCCAAAGTCACAGTGAGGCCTTCAACATGGGAAACAAAAATCTCACCTCACTGCAAATTAAAGATGGCCCTAAGCACCGTTTTAAGCAGAATATTTAAAAACTGACTACCACGGTACATGTACAACTGTGATTAGAGGAACAAAGTCATGGAGTAATATCAATAAAATAAATCTTTCAAAGAAATCTTACTTGTCATAATTTAGTCTGACAACCATACTAAAGCGTGTAATCTGGATGATAAGCTATAAAGGGCACGATGAGTTTAAAACAATTAAAACTGGAAAACTAACGTTCTAATCTATAAACAAAAAACTTCATGAACCACATCAATAAACAACCACCACAGAACAACAGGCTCCTGACTTAAACATGACTGTTTATTGTGTCTGTTTACTAAATCCATTAGAAGTTGGCTGTGTACTAATTGAAATTATAGCCTTAGATTTATGTCTTAATTCGGTCTTTTAAATAGATTTTTATTGGCTTTAAACTAGCTGCCAGCAGCTGCGAATCTCAAAAGTATGTACTTATTGTCTCTCTTTGTTTAAAGGGATGACGCATTGATTTATAACCTGCCGTGTACTATCCGTATTTTCTTTGTATCGATCTGACGAGTTCAGCCTCTTTCAACTGATTTTTATAGTTTGTTCTGATGTTGTGCTGTTACAACACTGTCCCAGTATAGAGGAGGGTTGAGCGCTCACAAACCACGCAGCATTCTTTATGTGCTTGTCAGGAACCTGTAGTTGACTGGCGTCGATTGTTCATGTCTATCATACTTGTTTTTGTTTTGTTATAAATTAGGCCGATAGTTTCTAAATTATATTGTTTCATATTTTTCTTTTCGAGACCTTTGATAGCCGACTATACGGTATGTTTTTTTATTGTTGAAGGCCGTTCGGTTGCCTATCAGTGCATATATACACTTAATTGAGTGGATATCTGTTTCATTTGCAATCATACCATACCACAAACACATGTACATCTCTTTATTTAAACAAACCCACTATACAATCACTTAAACAACCACGTGGCACATCGAGAGATATAAAGATAACTTGATTACATTTTATAAAACTGATAATTTCCTTTATAAAGAATTAGAATTTGAAACAGGAGTTGTGAAATGCCTTGAAATATTTAGAGATTAAAGGGGACTAATTTCCACATTTTCCATTGATTCTTAACACTTTTGACGTTTAAAGTCTTTAAGGAGTATTGTAAAAATGGTAAAACAAAGCGTTTCCCGCTTTATGTGCCAAAACAAAAACGTATATTTGTGACAATAAAAGGATAAAGTATCCAGAGTTGTGCAATAAGATGTTTCTAATGACAGACGTTATGCCTTACTTAGTAGAATAATCTTATATGCATAAGACACGGAATGGGGGTTCTCGACGTAAAACAAACTCCGATTTCTATATTGAAAAATAAAAATCCTGACTAATATTTATTTATACGTCTATTTCATTGGAAAATAAAATCATTAAGGATGCCCTTATAAAGTCCGAGTTTAATTTATATTTATGAACGATTTGAGTAATATATTACTCACAGAATGTTTTGTTTATATGTTTTATTAAAGACGATCAAGGGTCTATTCTATAAAATTTATGAGAATTTACCAAACTGCATTTCTTTTCATGCTTTTTTTATAAATAAAAAAAAGGGTTATGGCACTCCTTGTCAAGCTGTAGGTTGTAGTTTTCAATGTTGAGTTTTGTTCGTTTTCATTTTGCATGGCATTGTTTGTTTGTTGTCGACTGTTGTGCTTGTCTTTACCTTTGGTGTCATTCGCCCCACTTGTGCCAAATAATCGATTTTGATGTATAAGTCGATTATACATAGAAAACCAAATTTGTTTGATAGAAAGAACTAATTTGCAGATAAAATATTCTAAAGAGCTCTTATAGTGTGCTGTCAAAAATAAAAGAAAATTAGAAGTCACGATAATTGCTTCTTTCTATGTCATTTCCCAAAATTTTGTTTTCATCGACACCATTTTCGACCGAACATCGTTTTCCTTTTTTTCATTATGAAGCTATAAAGCTACATGTATGCTGTATAACATTAAGAGATGTCTTTTAAATCTGTTTGATTTGATAGACGTTAACGCTATTTCCATGATGATTTTACTTCAGTTCTTTACGTGGCAATTTACCTGTTAATATTTCATTTATTGAGATAACGCATCGTTACTGAAATAGCTTTCAAATTTGAAATTTAATTGTGAGAATTTTTTTCAATATTTCTACATTACTATCAACTTTCAAATATTCTTAATTACATATATAGAGGCCTGACATGTTGTCTTTTGTACTTTTAATCCAAAATAATTAGAGTAATTAATTTCATCAATTTTGAAAAAGTAAACAATCATAGGTCATAGTTTGGCCTTCAACAAACAGCCTTTACTCACACCGAAGTTCATTTAATGAAAAGGAGGTAGACAGTAAATGTCTCATTAAAATTAGCGCTGAAATAGACTGATTGGTGCCAAAAAAAAAAAAAAAAAAAAAAAAAAAGGTTAAAAAGTTATCAAAGATACATATATCAGTTATAATTTTGACTACATAAGACTCATCCCGACACTGGAATTGAAACAGTTGGAAGGCCAAACCAAATACCAACATGTAGAGTTTAAAACCGAATCTCCAAAACGTTTTGCCAAAAACGACTATGAGATCTTTACAAGCGACATGTAGATGAGAAAAACGTTATTGTTTTGAAGAATATAAACTGTAAATCTACATTTTATGAAAATATTGAATATATTTCACGTCAACATCAATGTGCTGATTTCCTGGCTGGTTATAATTTCGTTGACAAAACGTCCATTGACATTAATACATATCTTCTAATCTTCATAATATAACATCTTTTGTCCACTTTTAAAACATATCATCAACAGTCATTGGAATTCATTAAATCAATAATGTAAATAAGTAACTTGAAAAGGTATGAATTTGTGAGTTCCGTTCTACGAGTGACCAAGGAAATCAGACTAATGAGATTTGCATTAAAAGTCGCAAGCTTTCGTCATTACAAATATGAAAAACCTGATTAAAAGAGGTCTGCGTTTATATTTACCCTAATCCACTCTATCACGTTATTATGCTGCTGTATTTTTGTTCCTTACAATTCCGCTCATCATGCACCCTATGTGCACGGGTTATAATATAAGATTTTTTCATATATATCCAATCGAATAGAAAGTGGAACCAGTTATTTACGCGGAGCATCTTAGCTCAAACTATTTATGTAAACTTTAGATATACAAAATGTATTATAATTATACTCACTTTTGTACCTGTTGATTGAAAACAACTGTTACGGTTACTTGTCCATTAACATGTGATCTGCCTGATTGTCCTGATCGACATTAACCTATGGTGTTGTTTGTTTTGCGATAAAAATCGTGCATATAACAACGTTTATATACGTAAGAAGAGAAATGGATATTCTTATTACATTAGGTCTATATTTTTAAAAGTAAAATGTAAATCGAACATTTGCTTGTCAAACATACATTTATTTAAAGAACACTTTAAAACCTCAAATCAATAGAGCTATAAATCCGAAGCTTAAATTTTAACAACAGACCGATGATTAAAAATGAGAGACATGGTGCGTTTTAAATGTTGTTCAATATATTATGTTAATGAAGATCATATTATGATACAGAGATAGCATATATAAATCAAAGTACACATATTAAAGTATACAGATGTCAATATATGGATCTCTTTGATCATCTTCAAATATATCATACTAAAATAATCCTCCCATTTCAAAGATCAATAGATGAGTTATATCAACATTTGTATCGTCCTATTTGATTATATTATACGTTAGTTGTGTCATCAGACATTACATGTACCAATATCACCAGACACTACACGTGAATACATATCATTTTGGGCAAGGGTTATTGATTGAAAACCGTTCAAAGTTCATGGAAAGGGCAATAGGAACTTCCCAATTGAAAAAAATTGACCGACAAAATAGACAATCTAGATAATGTATTTTTAAATATCTGCTCATTTTATGGTTTTCCATATGTATTCTTTGTATTTCTGGCGTATCATGCTGTTAATTTCAATAGCTCGTATCTCAAAAACGAAAACGGTTACCACATTTTTATTTATTATCTAGTGTAATTTACAAGCAGAATTTTTATGTGAAAATATATTAAAATCTGTGGAGTAGTTAATTACGTACACTTCGCCTTAGTTGAATTTTCTGTGTCAAAGAAGAAAATATTGACTTAATCATTAACTAGTATAGCTACATTCGTTATAAAATATACGAAGTTGTCTATTTTTTTTATATGTCGTACATTGAATTTAAGCTTAATTTATTTACCATTCTTATCATTCCTTGAACGTTTAACATTATCTACCATTTTAAATTGTGATTCTAACATTTCCATTGACATCAAATGTTTGCAAAGTAGAATTTCAGGAACAGTGTGTATTGGTCGAATTAATTCGCGAAATGTATTTTGCATTTTGCTATGAATAATGTTACAATACAGCCCACGTGGACTATGTCATTTCCACCCGCCCACGGTGACATTTTGGTCCACGCTCGACCACGGGTCTACTTGTCCACGGTATGTCGTGTGTATAAGGTTGACATCTTTGTTCTACGCCCACCGACGGGTCCACGGTATAGCGTGGGATCCACGCCCACTGCTGTCCATGGAAGTTCGGGTAGGCGGAAGTCGTTCATTTAACGTTATATTACGGTGCAATGGCTGCCATATGTTTATTGATTTGTAAATGTATTGATATGCACTTGTAACACTTTTACACTTCATGTTCATGATGTAATTTATTTGATAATAACCTATGTTGAAATTTTTGTGAGTGAATTATGGTGCCTTGGCTTAATTATTTGTATACAGTTCAGTTTGCATTAATTTTACATCAATGGGTTTACTTTAATTGAAATTATGTCCAGTTATCATTTTAAAATTATTGTCGTAATCACTGACCGGTGATTGACGTCTAGATACATTTTGTACAATAACCAAATTGAAACTTGATTTATGTCAATAGACTGTAAAGCCAATGAAATAACATGTGCTGATTATAAGCGATTCTTGCCACGTGCTTAAAAGTTGTTCACTATATTCGTTTAATCATAATTAAATGCTCCATTTGTCACTTATAACTGATTCAACTCGAACATATTTAAATGTGAAAAAAGTCATGGAAAGACTTTGTTAATTACCGAAAAATATAATGCTTATTATATAAATATTCTTCCGTCAATTTTCCGTTTTCGACATTCAGGACGTTAATGCATAGTGCTTTTAAATAAGCTTTTGTCAATCTAAAAGCCAATGAACCACGGTGCTTATAGTTTAACTTGTTTTTCCCGTATGCAGAAGTTAACGATAAATCGATTATTTTGTGATTTTGTTACTTTGATAACAATAAAGTGTTGAGTATTCAAAGAATAGTCATAAATGACAGAATCAGAATCGTGTTATTTGATACATGTATGTTCAACTAATAATTTAAACGCGACCAAATATTTGGAAAGACAAGTACATAAAACGTGAGAAATCAACCGCTTCAGCTAAGGAAACAGCAACTAGTATTTATTGTCAACTATGCCTGATGATATGCCAATGCTGTTTGTGACTAAAATTAAATGCGCAAAAAACAACAATATTTCAACTTCTTGAATCATGGTTACCATGGAGACTGAAAATCTAACAACAGTGATACTGACCGAGCTGTAGGAATTAACCTACGTTACATGTGTTGCGCAATCAACCTTTTCAAGTACGTTTGTGACTAAAAACTTGTAAACAGTAAGATAGAAGATGTACCAATAACAGCAATATTCGACCCTATTACAGACAGCCCCAGAATTCAACAACCGTTTTATCCAACAAAATACACGTATAAACAACAAAAACCATAAAATTGTCTGAATAGTCTGACTTGGGACAGGCAGACAAGTGATATTTTTTTGTTTTGTATGTTTAAAATATATTCATGAATTTACATTACATGCATTATGAGATACGAGGCGTGAAAATACTACCTAATATTTATACAATTAACTTCATGTTTACAGACAAGTACTAAAATAACGACTATAGATGGAGCAAGAACTGATACCCTAACTGAGCACCTGAAATCACCAACGACTTTATTTGGGTTCGTGTTGCTCAATCTAGTTTTTATGTTTTGTTTTGTATACTGTTGATGTTGAGACGGTTTCCATTTTTGACCTGACATTTCAGATTGCTTTTCGCCCTTATAATATATATGAACGACTGGCATCTTTGCTTAGATTAGTTCAAATCTTGAAGTAGGTTTGATGTGATACTCAACTTTTATATAATAGGTCTATCCGTGATTCGACCTTTGGGATAAATGGCATGAGCAAAAATCATACAATAAATTAATTCTACAGTGAAACTGTATCGTTTAAACAATGTTAAATTGTATTTTATAACAAGTTTATGAAAGCAGATCATTTTTTGAAAAAGTGCTTTTTGTTTGTGGTAACTTGCAATTGACCGTCAGTTATCTTTTGAAAACGTAGAATTTTGCAATGATGTGTATACCATAGTGCACGTCTACATATCTCTCAGAGGATTCAATGAAACAGTTCTTTATCACAAAGTCATGAACATATACACAAGCTCTGCCACATTATTTATTAAAGTGAAAAACGCGATGTTGTCATTGGTTGCCTTTTTTCACAATTGCCCTTTTCATTCTGTGTTATTATATTTAATCATGATGTAATTGCTAACTGTTTCAAATTTTGTAGTTTCGAGTTGAATGATTGATTGATTCTTAGCTAGAGGTTTAGCGGCAAATATTTTATGCACATTCAAGACGAAAACAATTTAACAATAAATAAAATAGGTAGATTTTATAAAGAAGATCGATCCGCATAAAAATCGGAAATTGTGACTCTTTTTGGACAAAAAGATAAAATATCGACGAATAAGACGATGAGATTTCTTCACACAGAAAATCTTCTAATCCGTTGTTTAAGGAAAAACATAATGAACAAATATTCCTCAACATCCCGTTTGCTTACAGTCTTATTTCCAGCTTTGTCTAATAATGAAACAGCCTTCAGACATTCTCTAAAAACCTCGTTAGGGTAATTTTCCCATCTATATTCACTTTCCTTCAAAAGAGTTTTGTTTTGTTCAAATAACTTTCTTGTGCATTCTAAAAGTGACACAGAGTTATGATCCCGAACATTGGATGATTTGCATAAGTCAAATAATGATTTGACCTTTTCAACACGTTTATTCACGCCTGATTTGGTTATAGCATATTCTAGGAGTAAATGTTTCTTTTTATTATCTAGGTTACTTCCTAAACCAAGCTTAACTAAATGTTTTATACCATCTCCATCTGTATCACTAGAAATAAACGATAGAAGAGGCAAATTGTGATCTCTATTTATACTGCAACTGGTCTCTTGGAATATTTCAAAATCGAACAAGTCAACCAACAGCTGAAATAATTGAAAGTTTCCGATGAATGGTTTTCGTCTATTTTCTAATGATACAATCTGATGTAATATTTCAGAATAATTTTTCCAGATCAATTTGCATAGTTGTTACTCCACATTCATTTTTCATTTTATAATCTGCCCCATTTTGGAGAAGAAAGTTAGCAATTTCGACTCTCTCTTTCATTAATGCAAACATGAAGGGTAATCTTTTCCCAGATAATTGGATGTTTACTTGAGCATTATTGTCCAGCAAAGTTTTCAATACATTCAAGTGACCATTTTCTACTGATGCTCTAATAGGGGTGATGTGCCATAATCGTCACACATGTTAACATCTCCGCCGTTATGTATCAAATACGAAACAACGTCTGCATGACCTTCTTGAGACGCAGCTAACAATGGTGATTTGTTATTGTTATCACAAAAATTGATATCTGCATCACTTTCTATAAGAATTTTCACTATTTCTATAAAACCCCCACATGAAGTTTGGAATAAAGGTGTCATATTACAGAATCCAGTAATGTCCACGTCAGCGCCATTTTGGACGAGACAGTTAACTATATCCGAATATCCTTGTATTGCTGCGATGTACAAGGAGGGTACACAACCACTTACCATATACATATTTGGTATAGTTTTATTTACGTCTGCTCCGTTTTGAACTCAATATTTTACGATTTCATATTATCCATTCTCTGATGTAATATATATTGGAAATTCGTAATCGAAATCAGCCAAATTCACATCAGCACCAGCTCTTACTAACAATTCTACAATTTGGTAATTATTAAACTGACATGCTGCAGTGAGAGGACTAAGCTTTCTATAATGATGAGCTTCAAGAAAGTCGTCATCCATATACATGCTCTCCTTCTTTACATACTTAAGCATTAGTTGAATTAAATCTGGATTGCCATTGTAAACTGACAACACTAGTAATCTAGCTTGTTCTTTTGTGCCTGAACCAAAAACCAAATAAGTCGACTCGTTATGATCATGCACATGCTTAACAATTTCTTGAAAAAGTCGAATGTGCCCGTAATAAACAACCCAACTGATCACTCGAATTTTATGAATTATGTAACTCAAGTTTTTGTCTTCAATTTCTCCTTCTCTTTTATCAATTAAAAGATCTCTTTTGAATGTTTCATCATAATACGTATACGCAGCTTCTTCATTTTTTTCTTGGGAATTTATCAAATGATCACAGTCACCAAGGAAAGAAAACTTATGACCTAAAGATGTCTTCTTAAAGTCTTTGTACGGTTTCTTCTTCATTAGTTGAATGAACACATCTAGAAATGGTTCATATTTTAAAGCCTTGTTCATAAAAACATCAAACAATTGATATGTTTCAAGATCTAAAAAAAGACGTTCGGCTAATTTTGAAAAATGATTTTCTGTTATCTGAATGCTAAGAGCATCATATGAAGTGTTTCCAAAGACCATTACTTTATTTACTATACAATTACTTGGCATATATTCCAATATCTGCTCTGGAAAGACCTGGCCATAGTGAAAAGCGTTTGCTTCGTAAATTGAATCATGTATATACGAATAATCACTTTCTATCATCACTACGTATGTTCCTTCAATATGAGATAAGGCGTCAATTATCTTTCTGTCTGCAGTTCGTCGATCTAATCCACAAGAGTTGTAAATTTTTTTCTTTACATTTTTGGAAGGCATGTTTTCCTTTGATAGCTTTCTGTCGTTTACTAGACATAACACCAAAGACACATATTGTGCGGTGTTTGTTTTTTGAAGTTTGTTCAGTTCTTCAAGTAGATAATCAAAGGGCCTCTCAAAAAATCTGAGCCAAACATTTGATATTTTACATTAACTGCAAACAATTGACACAAAAAAGGAAACATGATTTTGGCAGACGTTAGCGATAAGTTGATATAGAACTTCTTATCGACGCCTGCTTTTAAACAGTGGCTTGTCAAAATTTGTATTTTTGCTAGTTCATTTAATTCATTCGTCTTGCTTTCCAATGGTTTTAATCCGATAGCTTCATTATATACCGTCTTTCGACAAGTAAACACAATCTTTGATCTATTATTAATAGAATTGAGAATAGTTTTCTTACATGAGACTATATTATTTAATCTGCTCAGATCTAGAGCAAAACTCCGTAAGACATCATTTAATAAAAACACTTGTCGAATATTACCGTTTTCATATCGTACAAGTTCATCCTCCTTATAAACAGGGATAACCTCCCATCCCATCCTTTCGGACAGTAGTGCAATATGTCTTCCAGTCACTGTTTTACCAGAACCAGGACAGTCGATGAAAGTCACCATGATTTGTTTGTTTACCTCTTTATATGCCTCTTTGTATCCACGTGTTTTATTGCAGAACACAATATCATGCCTTTTCCAATCTTTTAGTATTCTAAGTTGGCCTTCTTAAATTAAACAAAACAAAAACATGCTTGATTTCAAAATTATTCTGTTTAACATTCAAAACATGTAATTTTTTTTAAAACAGAATAAGATTATAAGACATTATATATGTAACATCCAATGTATTAAACGGATACCTCTCATAGCTTAGTTTATTGATTGTTGAAAGTACTTATCTATATACATCTAAAACACAATTTACGCTTAGAAAATTCTCCTTTTTCTTTACGGACTTCTTAGTTCCAAAATGAAACGCAATCGTAAATTGACTTAACAAAGCTCATCTGACTACTCCATATGATAAATCTATCTAAAAAATCATAATTACTGGCCCAAAAAATTTGATAGTAATATTTTACCTGCATGAACCTGTTAAAATATTATTAAGACTATGAATTTAACAATTACCTTAATTATTGTTCATATACGAGGTAATTGTTAAATTCATAGTCTTAATGATATTTAACAGGTTCATCTGAAAAATATTACTATCAGGAATATGTCTATTTCTTGACTCGTCTATATCCCGTCTGCAGTAAATAACAACATCTTTAATGTCTTTTATTTCATCCTGATAGCCCATCATCTCATTTTGTAATTGATATATCTCATCTTTAATTTCACAGATATCCTTCATCATATTTTTTATTTCATTTGTCTGGGGTCCAATAAATTACTTGCATTGTAATGCTGAAATCTCAGGTTTCATTGCTCCTTGACTTAGTCTGTTGATATCCTAGATTTAAAAAGATATGACAAATTGAATATTTTTTAATGAATAGTAACAGCTGTTACAGATAGTTATGTTCGTGGAAGGCTATATTATTATGAATATTTTTTACCGCTACTTTTAAACGCCACTTTTAGGCTTTTTCGTGGCGGCCAGTCTTTATTGATGAAGGAAGCCGTAGTGCCCAGAGAAAACCACCGACTTTCGATAGGAAAACTGACAATCCTATTCAATTAGGATTAAAGTAAAGTGCACCCACACGAGCAGAGTTCGAACTCACAACCCCAGTGTTGACTGGCTAGTGATTACAGTAGTAGAACTACTTAGACCATTTGGCCACCGAGGTCCCTCAAAAACTAAAAAAGCATGAGCAAGACACTGATGAAATTTCGCAGAATTTTTGTTTTAATATGTATGTATGATGCACAGTAGTTGTCGTCTGTTTATGTAGTTCATAAGTGTTTCTCGTTTCTCGTTTTTATATAGATTAGACCGTTGGTTTTCCCGTTTGAATGGTTTTACACTAGTAATTTTAGGGCCCTTTATAGCTTGCTGTTCGGTTCGGTGTGAGCCAATGCTCCGTGTTGAAGGCCGTACCTTGACCTATAATGGTTTACTTTTATAAATTGTTACTTGGATGGAGAGTTGTCTCATTGGCACTCATACCATATCTTCCTATATCTATGTGTGTAAATGATGCTTTGGGTTGAAATCGAAGTACTATTTTTAAACACTAATCTGAAGTAAAAAAAAAAACCCAAGAGGTTGAGAATGATACTAACTAAATCTTGCACAGCTCTTGTATTTAATATTAAGATATGCATGATACATTTGTGGTAATACTGCCCAATGAATTGTTGATAGATTGTCATACAAGTCAGATGTTTTACCTAGGTATCAAACCAGGTTTAATTCACTATTTTCTACATAAGAGTATGCTTGAGCTTTTGATTTTGCTATTATAGTGGTTAGGATTGTAACACACTGTTAACTGCGGTACCCCTATTTTTGACATTTCTACCTATTATAACTGTATGTTTTGTTCACACATCGTCATTATAAGTTATTCCATGTGACTGTCATGCTAGTGAGAGGTTTAGCTAGCTATAAAAGCAGGTTTAATCCACCATTTTCTACACAAAGAAATGTCCGTAACAAGTCAGGAACATTACAGTTATTATCCATTCGTTTGATGTGTTTAAGCTTTTGATTTTGCCATTTAATTGAGGAATTCCCGTTCTGAATTTTCTTCGGCGTTTGGTATTATTTGTTTAAATTTTTGATTTGGGACATTCCGTTTGAATTTTCCTTGGAGTTCAATATTTTTGTTATTTTACTTTACTTTTTATAGTTGCTAAAAAAAATAACAAAACTTAATATACACATTTGTACTTTGTGGTACTTTTTGTAAACGCCAAAACCCATAAGGAATGGCAAATTACCATTGACAAGTTGTGCATGAAACGTAAATGTGCATATCTCTTTTGTGTAAACTGATTAAATTTAGGGAAAAAAAGTTATTCTTTTGTTACAAAATCTTAAATTTTGAAGAAAACATTGTTTTGGTGGCGTTGATTTATATAAAGTTCATATATAAATAAAATGTGCTACTCTAAATTGATTCCTGGTTTAACATATTTTTTTAAAATGGGGAATAACATTTAGCTAGGAACTTTGTTTTGTGTAAACAGAATAAATTAAGGGTTCTTGTGCTGGTTTTAAATTATAAGCCGTTGGAAATTTTGCGGGAAAACAATCACTCTGAATTTGTCGTACAATTAACATTTTTTCTCTCATAAACTCTGAAAACATAACAAGGATTTCATAATATTTTCAATTATGACATTTTAATCTATATGTAATAAAATTACTTGTATTTTTTTGATAAATTTACAGGGTCAAAGTAACCCCTTAAATGGACTTAGTCGTTCATTTTCAAGAAAATATGGGCTTTTGTTTTGCCGATTGGTTAGGGACTTTCCGTTTTGGATTTTCCGCGGAATTTAGTATTTTGTGATTTTACTTTTTATGTATATTTCGTTCACCATACTTATGTTACTAAGTACTATGAGATAAACTGAAATAAGTTTTAAAGTAAATAAAAGTTAATTATCAATATGCTTGTAAACCTGAGATAGGTCTTTCCATTGATCCTCAAATTTTTATCATTGATCTTTAATTCTGTATTATGTGCTATTGAATTTCTGTGATAACGGATTCTTTCTATGTCGTCTGAAACTAATTCATCACCAGATAATGGTTTTGGTCCCCATTCTCTTGTTGTTCGAGGTATTTTATGGTTGAATGTATTCCTGATTAGTTTGTACAGCAAACTGAAGTCAAAGTCAATACTATTTGCAGATCCACCTGAAACTATAAAATAACAGTTGTGTGTGTTAAATCTAAAACAGAACGGAACGGAATTTCAAACATTATGTACACTTGGAAATTGAGAATCAGGGGAATCGCTTGAAAAATAAATCAACTGATCGTACAAATGGATACTTTTTCTTCCTGATAAAGAAAATCATTTTCCAACGCGGGGTTCAGTAAACACGAATCAATAGAACATTACTGAACTGAATAGCTATTGTTTTTTAGCAGTGTTGTGAATCAAGTTGTCATTCTATCTTACTCTTAGTTTTCTGTATTTAATGATCCAAGTTCGTTTTTTATGTGATTTGTACTTCAAACATAAAATCAAAGAGACGTGGTATGAATGCCAATGAGACAACTATCAGCCAGGGATTAACTAATGGAGACGATTAGCAACAATATGACAGTGTTTAGCCTTCAACCATGAGCAACACCCATACCATATAGCAAACTATAAAATCGTTCTATGTATCGTCCATTTGTCTTTCATCGACTATGTGTGTCCAATTTTTACAGAATTTAAGAAATGAAATTACTCCAATGCAGAATAAGTCATAGGGCTATATATACAAACCTGGGGAACGAGCATAGTTATTGTATTTGATCGAACTATAATTCAAAGTACCTTGAACGTTTTTGTAAATATTGTATTGAAAAACTGAGTACGTAAATAACATATTGTTTGTACCCTCTTCTAAAAAAATAATGCATAATTTGAAACAAAGTGTTACATTTTCAAATTGAACTTATTGGCATTTCTCCGTTTTTTTTCCTCTCTTACTTATTTGAAATCTAATACATATCATAGCAAAACAAATGGGAGAGAAGCCAAGATACGCAAAAAGTCGTACTCAAAAGATAAGACTGATTTCACATTTATAAAAAAATACAGACATGAGTAATAACACAACTAAAACAAAATAGTATATAACAAGATAGCATATTACTAATTTTAGTGAACACTTACCTAGAAAAAGTAGATTTTGTTCATTTTTATTCCATTTTAAACTCCGAAATGTGCCTAAATGCGCTGTGATTGTTGAGGTTGGAACATGTTTATCAAATATCAATCTCACAGCATCAGCTGCATGCTTCTGACACAGTCAGTAAATTTTAAGAAAATTTACTTCTTCTGAGGTCAACGATTCTGAGAAATTTCCTAAAATAGAAAAAAAAATATTATGATCACTGAATCCTTTCGTCTATACGTTCATTCATCCGATAGCATTTTGTGTCCGTAAGTGTGTTCTCATGTTCTCAACTAACTATTTGCAGTGATTTTTGAATTATATTGACACATGTTTTTTAAACATTAAAAAAAAAGATCGTTCGTATGACGACTTCAGCAATCCTCATTTGAAATCTCAAGTCTTTGACAATTTTTTGAATAGAAAATTGCTGACAAAAGTAAACGTGACTCTTTTGAATTCTATGCCTGGTAAAGACGCCATTGACAATGACACTAAGAATGAGCGTTATTCATGAGGATAGAAGTTAAAAACGAAAGAAGCCAATGTGACATAACATATAAACATTCATGATATAGGCACGATGGTAATTGCTAATATTTTATTGTTGCAACATGTTAGATTATATAAATACACACTGGTTTTACATAATAGTCTAAAAAAGTCTGTATTCTGTGACAAATTCGAATTATTGACCCGCTGATAAGTCTTAATTCCGTAGGTCACATTCGATGAAAGAGGACAGGATTGATGTGAAACAGATAATCCATAATGACTAACCAACTGAACTGACCCACCTATTATTTCAGCTACCGACAAACCTAAAAAGTTTGATGCATCTCCACCTTGAATATTTGATATCTTATGACAGGAATGATTTTAAATAGCGTCTTATCTTATTATATCATTAACGGCATGCCAGTTATTGCCGAATAAATGTTTTGTGCTTCTATGTGTCACATATATACCTTATTTGTAATATGTAAAGATCGAAATTTAATGGAATAGAAATTACGTTGCTACGTTAACATATTATTTATTTTTAGTAAGTAGTTACATCTTAAAATAATCTGTTGCCGTTACGGAATGAAATTAATAATTTCTACATATATGTTGTGTAATACTTAATTTAAATGCAAGTAGTTTCTATTGAATGAGTATGCACATTGTTTACCTACCTGTAAACTTCCATATATAAATGTAAACAGACAGTATTCCCAATATTGCAGTAACCACTATTTCAAAAATCATCGTCCTATAATATATATGCCTAGATCATTTACATACCTAAAAAGTAAATAATATTTCTTGAAATTGTGACCCTTAATAATTTAATTGAATGCGCCATTGCAGAATCTAAAGGACTTTGGCTAATTTCAATGTTCGTACAATGAAATGAAAAACAGTCAAATCATCTGTTGAGATAATTTTTAGCCAATTGCTATGTTTCGATGTACTTTTCTTGACAATAATACCAAGAAGAAAAGTGCCAGCAAAACTCATGAATTTAGAGCAATTTTCCAGAAATTCTATTGACATAGTTACTTTGTGGCAAAACAAACTGAAGAGAGTGATCTGAATTTCATAGGTGACTGAAATCAGAACAATTGTGTAGGACTTTATGCTGAATGTAAATGTCGTACCCTTGTATAGATATGTAAAAACAAATTCATGTTTTATATTGGAACCCCAAAATCATACATAGAATGAAAGGCGCTAGTTGGTTATGTATGGAAAACGAAAACAGTAACTCATTAAGTCGCTCTTCCGCCTTTGTTTTTATAGAAAATATCCGTTGATTTGAAAATAAAAATAATATAATAAATAAACTAGAAGACATAACAGTATGCAGGATATGCATTGAATTGGGTTTAACACTGAGAGCCGTCGTTTAGTGGTTAGCGCATCGGACTATTGACACAAAGGTTCATGGTTCGACCCCCGTTCCGGGGAGAACATTTCAGGGACTGAATTTTCGGCTCTCCCTTGACGAGTATGGTCTTGAAAAACGATGATAGTCCATCGGAAGGGGACGATAAATAGCTGACCCATGTTAAGAGAACGCAATATCTCTTGCACGTAAAAAAAAACACCCATGTAGATTTCGATAAAGAGCAGGCTAATACCGCTACAAGGTAGCACTTCGCACCTGTAAAGTGGAAAGGGATTAATATAAGTTCCAATAAGTTGTTATCCAATCCTCTATAAATAGATATGTTTAAACTAACAAACACACTTTTCAAAGACATATAGTAGGGTGCCCAGTCAACGAATTATATCGATTTGGGTTAACGGAATAACACACGGCTGTATTTGATATCATTGGAAAGAGGAGAACAAGCCTCATCGAAATATAGATGTCGTCGTTGTCTACAGTGGTCACGATTTTCTTTAATTTGGGTCAAAGGTCAAAGCTAAAATTTCAAGGAAAACACAGAGTCACGTTTAGACAGCTGGTCGCTCCTACATATTTGCGTTTGTAGCAAAATAAATTCAAATAATTCAAAGGATCATAACTAAAGTTTCTATATTTAGGACTAATTTGATATTTATGTTGCTAAATATGGTTCGAGATTGAAATTTGTACTTATAGGGTGCACATTTACAATATTCATTCAGCTGTTAAACAACAGTGACCTTGACCTATTAAAATTTCCAAATTCGGGATTTTTCCATAAGATTCAATACAAGTGATCTCTTGAGATGTTTTTTAGATATTAACATGTATAAGTTGTCCTTCCAAAAATGTTATTTTTCCGTCTTTTGATAGAGGGTGTTCGTAATGATTTTCTGGGAAAATATCCAGTTTTCTTTTGGTGAGTGTGGAAGCACATAAAATTGTACTTAGTTCGAAAACTGGTGTAATATTAGCGTATAATGAATTGAATTAGCAGGTCTGAGTATATCTATGCTTTATAGAAATAAGACAGGTTATTGACAGGTTAATCAATCTATATCAATCTTACAAACTTATATGCCTTATTGAGCATAAATTGGCCTACAAATGACATGAAGTTAAAGATTATCTACAAAAAGAGGGTTGTAACAACATCAATCTAATTAAAATATAGATCTCTGATTTCGTTATCCTCATTTGAGTTTATGTATACGAGCACGCGAGTTTATATAGTTCAGAATTTTAATCAGATTGAAACAACATAGAAAAATTGCCTAAGCTAGCAGTAGCTATTACGTTTCATTGTCGACTGTTAAGTTGAAAGCCCACCGACCAGGTTTAGATTAGAGAGCTAATTTTAGCTGGTTTTTTTAAATCGCATTCGAAGCAAGTTGCAGAATGCGAGGCATACAACATACAATCTGATGGTGGAGGCGGCAACACCGTAAACTATTTGTATATCTTTATATTTCAGAGGGAACAGGAATGGGATGAACCATACTTTGTATATAGATCCTTTGTGTTACGAAGTTCCCGTCTGTCATATAATTATTTTCCTTGACCTCATTTTCATGGTTTGTTGACTGCTAAAAAACGGTTTATTTTTTCGTCATGTCCCTTTGGTATCCTTCGCATCTCTTTTATCATGAGTTCTAGGATAACAATATTTGGTTACTAATATATGGTATCCTTGCAAGGTCAACATGTCGGTCATACATGGTTCACCTGGCCTCAACCTCATTTCATGGATCAGTGAACAAGGTTAAGTTTTAGTGGTCAGGTCCTTATCTCAGATACTGTACGTACATCATCATCATGCCCCTGCGAAACGTGACCATGGTTGACCATGGTTAACCATGGATAAGGCATGGACAACCATGGTTGACCAAGGTCAAGACATGGTTGACAATGGTTATCCATGCTTTTGACCATGGTTTGACCACGGTCAACCATGGTCAACCATGGTCATTATGCTGACCATGATTTCACAAACATCAACCATGGTCAAAAGCATGGTTAACCATGGTTATCCATGATTTTGATCATGATTTGTATTAAGTGCACAATGGTCATCACAAACAACAGACATCAGGTTTTACACTGTCACTACCCTGGTTGAATCTGACTTGTTCATGGTTAAGTACGAAGACCATGGTTAATTTTATATGAATGGTTATAAATAAGTAATATGACAGTCATATAAAATTTGGGACTAACTTTTAAGTTCTGTAACTTACTTAGAGATGTTTCTCATATTTCGTTTTTACAATGGTAAACTATCAAATTATCATTTCTTTCTTCCAAAGATGTTATTTCTGACTGTCTCTCCAAGTTCAAACATGTGCATTTCTTAATCATCAAACGGCATATGTAAGAACTTGAAAAAAAATCACAGATAAATGACAATCATTCCTTCTGGACATTGCAGACCAGTGTCAAAAATTATCATCATCAGTGAATTATGTTTTACAAAGTGTAAAACGCTTAAATGACTTTGACAAATGTTTACAAAGCATTTAAATGACTTAGATCAGAAAAGATGGAAGTTGATGGAATAGAAAAACGCGTGAATGACTCAGGGAATAGAAAATGTGATTTGGCGCTTAAATTACAATGAAGACGATGTTTGATGTTTGATGAGCAGTGAATTAAATCTAGCTGTCATATAAAGCAGATTTGTTATCAGATAAGTATATTTTAAATATTTTTGAAATTTTCTTTGCAAGATAAATTAATATTTTGTTGAAGCATTGTGAAATGGCTTTCGTTTGAGCATATCAACACCAGATAATTTGACAGCATTGTTTTAATTTTAAATCAGGATTAACTGATAGATTTGTGTGAAAAGGTGAAATGTTCTCCAGCTGCAGCCATTCGTATTGTGTATGGGGAAATTAAAAGGGAGGGATTAAATTATTATAAATGTCCTGCAATAATACACATGACAATGTTAATCCATTGAATTTTTTTAAATTTAAGTAATTATACTTGTAAGAATCTGTTTATTTTAACAAAATATCAGGGATATTGATTCTTTGTGGAGTGATTTTTTATTTTGTAGGGGGAAACAGGTGCATGATCTGCCAAGATAACTGTAAAGAATTTCAAGCAGAACATTTCTAGTTGGAAGTCCTGATACAGCAATTTTAATTACAGAAAGGAAGAGAAGTTTATTTATGTCAAATTATATATATATGTTATGATCTTTATTGTGTCTTAAAATACTGACTACATTCATGATATTAATCTGCTCATGAATTATTCAGGGGATCATGGTAAACAATGGTTTTTGGCAGTGGTAAATTACTATGGTAAACCATGGTTGCCAGCGACCATGGCTATAATTTACAATTTGAATTGCCACAAACCATGGTTATGGTTAACCATGGTCAACCATGGTTGATTTTCAATTACCAAGTGCTGCCACAAACCATGGTTAACCTTGGTCAACCATAACCATGGTTAACCTTGGTCAACCATGGTGTCTCATTTCACAAAATATGTTAAAACCATGGTTAACCATAGGTCATATAACCATGGTTGACCATGGTTAAGCATAGTCAACCATGGTCACGTTTCGCAGGGGTGAAGTAGTGGGTAAAATATGTTTGGTGTATATAATGGTAGCAAAGTGTACATACATGTCTTTGTGACCGAGTTCATCTGTCTTAATCTCATTTGCATGGAATATTGATAATGTTAATTTTATGTAATACTTGTATAATATAAAAATAAGGAGATGTGGAAGTAATCAGTTATAGGCAACCGTACAGCCTTCAATAATGAGAAAAACCCATACCGTATGGTCGGCTATAAAAGACCCGGATATATAGGCCTGAGACTATAAATTGATAACGTCCTTTCATTAGCTTTCAGTAAGGGACCGACCATTTGATTTCGAAAGGAGGGAGGGGAGGAGGATTTTGAAAATCAATAACTTGACCTGGTATGAACTGAAAATCAGTGACTTTGCACAAGACCGGATGAAAATGAATACTCTGCAACATGAAATGCAGGATATTTAATGATATAATTGTGTACAAAAGTGAAAATATAATTTTCGCTCGGCAAAGCCGCGGAAAAATAAGAATCCCTTGTAACAGATAAAAAAAAATGGTCAATCCGGAAAAAGTTTCCTGCTGCCAGCTTGGTACATATAGGTCATGGGCTTCAGTGGTTTGCTCGAACAAACCTATTGCCAATTCAGCTTTGAAATTATTTAAGTTGTTTTTGCTGGTGTATAATTTATAGCAGGAACGGTGATACATTTTTGTTGTCTTTCACACCAAGGTGGGTTTAGGTCCAAAACATCATGCAAGACCATAACATAGACTTGATGTGCCATATTCGATGTGATACGAACCGACCGATTTGATTCTTATACTACAATTGTAACAAAAATTTCTTTTCAATAAATAGTTGAAAGTATTAAAAAACAGACAAAAACATATTCATCTGAAGAAAATAATAATTTACAAAGTTATCTGGCTATTCAAAACAAATAAATCAACCACACAACAAGCAAAAATGAGAAATGTAATGAGTGACCACTGTCCTTGTTAATGACCTAATAGTGTAAGCAACAAAATGATTGATGTCACGGGATAATCCGTGTTTAACCTATGCCAAAATGTTGACTTAATTTGTGTTTTTAATTGCTGATTTCTTCAAAACTTCTTTTATTTCACACATGAAATTTGAAACGCACATGCACCGTGTCTTATTGCTTTAATCAGAGTAAAAATGATAGTGATGATACACGTAATAATTTTGCCTTCAATGAAAATGTGGTAAATTTAGAGTAAAATATTAGTCTGACTAAAATGCTGAAATAATTGTACTAAAATCACTTAAATACTTTCCGCTTTTGTTATATGAAATATTTAATGTATAAACTATATTATAAGTACTATTTTGACAACCAACAAAGAGCGCAATGATAATTTTTCATGTTAAAGATTTCCCGTACAATACGGTATCTGGGGGTACCCTGTAAAAACACGAAATTTAGAAAATCGTGACCATGGGAACTTACGACAACAATCATGATTGTAAAATATAATGATTTTCTAAAATTTGCAAACAAAAATAGCCGTGTATTATCCGTTAACTTAAACGCGTTAACTAGAGGACTTTTTGGACACTGGGCACCCTACTAATATGGGCAACACATTTGGAAGAAATAAAAACAAGAAGTTAGACATGTTAAAAGGAACGTAATAATTTTACAAAACACAATATATAAAACTAAACACGAACCACACTAAAGTCAGGTGCTCCGGATAGGTTAAAATATTTTTCAATGAATTGGCAAATTGTCCACATAAATAAACTCGTTATCCATTGTTGACAAAATAACTGTTTTCTATGTTTCACATGCATTTTTCAAATCTTTATTGGTTTATACAACTTATCAAGTGGCGTTACTAATTTTAAAATACATTTTAAAATAATTTATCCGACAAAAATTCATATTCAAAAATACTCTTTTAATATTTATTCAAATTGTAAATAAATCTTTTTGATAAAAACTTATTCATTGATATTTCTACAACATTTTCATTGAACTTGTGAAGTCATCATATCAAACGATAGCAATAAATATGAATACTCATGAATATCGATTTGTAGTGACGCAACTCAATTCATGCACTTGCCATGTTAAAAGACACCTTTAACAAAATTATTATGTTTGTTATTCTTATATTTTCTACATAAGGAAATGCCTGAACCAAGTCAGAAATGTGACAGATGTTTTCCATTTTTTTTATGTCTGAGCTTTTAATTTAGCCATTTTGTAAAAGACTTTCTGTTTTGAATTTTCCTTAAAGTTCTGTATTTTTGTAATTTTACGTTTTACATGAATACATTTTTTTTTGTGTATTGTAAGCGTGGGATGAAATGACGATTCTTGTCAAACAAGAACGGTACCGCAGATTGTTGACTTTTGTAAACAACTAATTCCACAATATTGGCTGCATATCAATGTAACAATTAATAATATAAGTACTTGTTTTCAAACTAATATTTCTTCTACCCCATAGTTTTGAATATCGGTAAATTAACGTCACCTTAATTTTGCATTCTTGCATGTGTATAGTATTCGAGAATAACCGATGAAGATTGTTTCAGACACAAAATCTTGAAAATTCCTGATTATGTCGCACAAACGTCTTTTTATTTATTTTTTTTGGGGGGTAATCTGTTTATAAGCAAAAATACATGGTACAATTAAAGTAATAAGTTCATCGGCAAAATCAATGCAAATACATAAAATATGGTTGGTTCTTTGAATCATTTGACACATTTATAAATAAATAATAATGGTAATAAGGCAGTTTTGATTGGGAAGATATTTTTATTACTTGAAAGTTTATGGTTTAAGTTTTTGTCCATGACAGCAGCTCTAATAGGACCAAAGACAAGAATAATTATGGAGGTGGCAAAAGTATAACATATGAAAATGTAATAGAACCAGTGAAAATTCTAACGAAATTGTTCTATTAGTTGCAGCCAGAGGTTCCAGCAGGAGTATGCTCTTTGCACTGCTTTATTTTGATAAAATATTACGCTTTCAATCAACATTTTAAAAAAAATTTTTTTTTTTAAACCTACAATATTTACTTGTCCACTTCCCTTTTTTATTATCCCAAATAAAACTATGTTGAAGTTAAGTGGTAGTTCAATTTGGACTTTTGCATATATATATACATCTATTAAGTTCTTCCCCTAAGTCAAATACTTATGGACATGTCCAGAATATGTGTTCTATTATTTCCATTTAGTCCGCACAGAAAGTACATTTTTTGTTTTGTATAACTTTAATTTGCAGAGAAATTCATGTACCCAAAATTATGTGAGTGATCCTGTATTGGAGCCATTGTTATTTCGAATTTTTCGTTATGTAAAGCGGCACTCCATATTCTTTGACTTTGTCTATTTCGGATTGACGACCACTTCTTCTTTGATGTGATATTTCTTATTTTATTTTTTAAAACATCAAAAATGTTGTAAAAGTAATTGTTAAAATTGACCCATTACGCTTTTAAATCTGATTACATTTAATTTCAAGACTTTATATATAAGAGTTAACTGCTAACATTACATCCTGGTTTATATAAAATTGGAACCAATATTATATGAAAGTTGGTAAAATATTATAAAAAGTTGGTAAAATATTATATGAATGTTGGTAACATATTATAAGAAAGTTTGGTTAAATATTATAAGAAAGTTGGTACCAATACCATACAAAGTTGGTATCAATATTATAAACAGTTGGTATCAATATAAAAAATGGTATCAATATTATAACAAAGTTGGTATTAATATATATAAAAAGTTAGTATCAATATCATATGAAAGTTGTATCAATATTATATGTAAATTGGTATCAATATTATGAGAGTGAAAATCAATATAACATGAAAGTTGGTATCAATATTATATGAAAGTTGGTACCAATATTATAAAAAGTTGGTTTCAATATTATATGAAAATTGGTATCAACATTTTAAGAAAGATAATATCAATATAACATATGTTCCAGTAAATTGGACTATGATTAGAAATGCATTATGTCTTACCCCAATTCTTCGGTAAACATTCCATGTATGTATATTCAAATGGTTTATTACAAGTAGCTTGATATGTTTAACACATTCAATTGAACTTTACAGTCTCCATATCGATATAAATACAACTGACTTTATATTGATCTTTGTTGTTGACTCAAACCTATTCAACCATTACATGAGATACTTATAAATATATTATATTCATTATTTCTTTATTTTCTTTGAACATTTATTCTATTCATAAATATGTGAACGTAATATTGAGTATTACGTGTCATGTATTATGGAGCAATACATTCATTCAGGAGGTAATTAAATATTGTATTTTTGCTTTTGCTTTGATCATGTTGATGTAAATGTTCGATATTATTCACCACTTTCAAAAGTTTAACTATCTAAATTCATGACCATGTAAGGTAATTATTTAAAATTATCATACAGTATGGTTGATTTGTTTGCCAGAATTGTGTCCATTATTGACACATAACCAACACATCATCTAATACACAGAATGGAGAGAAAAAAACGAAACTGAAGCGTCTCCAAAAAGTCCCTTCTAACTAAGGGTTTAACAATTTTATTTTATAATTTTCATCTATACTCGATATAAGGTATATGTAGATATCCTTTAAAATCATATTTTCTTAAAAAAAAAAAAAAACATACCAACAAGTAAACAGACAAAAATAACCGGATATACAAACAAACAACCATTGACAAAGACTTAAAGCTGAAAATTATTAGAAAATATAAAATATTTAGAAATAAGAATCAGGACGTATGCTCCTTTGAATCATAGTCTTCTTTAAACTTTGTTTGCTTTTAAATAACTTA
Source organism: Mytilus coruscus (assembly GCA_017311375.1). Lineage (NCBI taxonomy): Eukaryota > Metazoa > Mollusca > Bivalvia > Mytilida > Mytilidae > Mytilus > Mytilus coruscus. The sequence continues at coordinate 67,554,110 of CM029603.1, forward strand.
ATTTTCAACACTTTCAACACACCTTAAGATTTACAGAACACGGGTTAACATTATCAAATTATCAATTATAGACCTATTTATATCGGTAACGAAAATTCAAATGCTTCGTTATCAACGCGTTTATATTGCCAAATTTAACTAGATACTTATGTATAATAATTGATAAACTCGAGTGTTTTTTTAAGGTTAACGAATTGTTTATATTTCTTCAAGTCTTCTGGTTCTTTAAAGGTTTTAGTTTCTTGACTGCTTCATCCAGGTTAAGGGGTTTTATGTTTTTCACTATGCAATGCATACGATATTCAATGGCACTTTTTAAAATGCTTATAACATAGTTATAGTTATAAAACATGGTAAAATTTGTACTCAAACTATACAAAGTCATACGTTTATTCATGTATAAGTTATTTAATCATATCGAAAGTGCAATAGTTTGGATAAAGAAAGACTCATAATAGGTATCAAGGTTAAAATTTAAACACCAGGCGCGTGTGTCGTCTACAGAAGACTCATCAGAGAAGCTTTAATACCAATAGTGAAAAAGACTTCAGTTTCATTCCAAACGTGAAAACAATCGTCAATTTTGATTTAAAAGTTGCAATATTCGTATAAAGCGAATACAACAATCAATTCGCAAATTGATGCCTACAAATCTTCAAACACAACACGGTTATCCCCTAAGTAGTTTTAGTGCTCTAATCTGTAAACGTTGTCTACGAAACTAAACCTAATTGAAACCGTTTATTACGTCGAAATGAGACACAAATGTTGAAGAAAGTGTACTTGTTTATAAGTTTTTGACGTATATCCTACAATTCCTTTTATAAACAGTTCTTTTTTTTATATTTGAAAAAAAGCTTGTCCAATATAATTTTTACCACGTAATTTATTTGTTATTATTTACCTGTCCGTATATCAAGTTCGACCTACACTTTGGAATCTGAGTATCTTTGAAAAATTATTAAATCAGAAAATATTAATGCGACAATATCACCTTGCTCCATATCACCTAATCAATATCATAAAATTTATTTAACTTTGATTCATTTTAACCACTACAAAAATGTTAAAAAATCGATTGCTTGATTAATTTTTAGTATTTATTGTCATTTTCAGCACTCTTGACTATTTCGTCGTTACCAGTTTTTGTTTGTGGAGGTATCCGGAGTATATGGATCAATCGGTCAGAAACCTGACCTGATCAGAAAGTCTGATTGGAAACGAAGGCAACGAACGTGGTTTGAACTCTCAACATTAGTGTTAACAGCCTATGTATCACTGTAAATGAATCACTAAGACCACCAGGTCAGAGATCCTGGTCTAAAGCAAAACCACAAATTGACAAACAGCAGAACACTATCAAATCGTTTTGAATGAAGGTTTAGAAACTAGGACTCAACTGAAGATTGAAGGAGTTGGTTAATTAGGGTTGAAATCAAAAGCATCGGAGGGGTAAACAGGTTTTTTTTGCATGCGGCGGAATGTGAAATGTGATATCAAATCAGACAATGCGTCGTATTTGAAGTCATGAAAATGAAAATAAGTAGAAATTGTATACAATCCTCAAATGCACCCTTCACCGGTCTTTATTTCTTTTTTCTCTTACCCATTTGAATCATAAACGATTTGCATCATTAAAAGTATACACAATAAAATCCGTTTCAGAGAATTGCAGATTTCAATACATCTTGTATAAAGCAAATTTAAACTTATTTTACCTTAAAGTCAATGTACCATGTAGCCATCTCGTACCAGTAGAACGAGATAAAGTTTCATTTGTTTCTAGAAACTATTTCTATCCACACTCATGCAGGCTGATGAATGGAAGCATATACTATCATCTAGGAGGGGAAGGTTGGTTAAAAACTTAATTAAATTACCTTAAGTTTCCAAAGACAGCTCGTTGCCTTATTTGTACTTTTTCATTAGAGGAATTTTTGTCTGTCTTGTCATTTGTCAATTGTTGTTATTTAAGAAATTCAACTTTAATACAGATTTGTACATGTACTCTGTTTAGTCTAAATGTCTTCTTAACTGTCATGTGAAAAATCAGAACTTTATTAACTTATTCCATTGTTGTAGTCGTTTGATAGCTTAAATTTTATCATAATTACATGTTTTGCATATGTTCCTCGTTGCAAACCTTCTTTTCACTATAATATAACTTTTTGAATTTAATATTAATATATTTAAACTCAGTATCTTCACCTATCCGTTTTGAAATTTTAAAATGTCAATAAACACGTTACGAAAACATACCGATAAAGATTTATATTAATTTAGAAATGCTGTAACGGTGTGTCAAGTGAAGTTTCTGAAGTTATCCTTTGTAGGACTTGTTTGTCAAACAAATTTGGAAGTTAAAAAATGATAGACGAAAGATACCAGAGGAAGATTCAAAGTAGAAAATAAACTGATAACGCCATGGCTAAAAAGAAAAAGACCAACCAACAAACAATAGTACACAAAACACAACATCGAAAACTAAATCCTGATCAACACCAATCCCACCATAAACTGGTGTTGATCTCAAGTGATCCGGAAGGGTAAGCAGATCCTGTTCCACATATGGCACTCGTAGTGTTGCATTTGTTAACACACTCCTGGTAACAAGTCTAATTCGGAAGGTCATACTCGTGAATAACGAAGACGGGATTGTAGTTAAAACACTATAATTCATATCCGTTACCATCTAGGAAACGGATATACAATAATAATGGGCAACCAAATCGTGATGGCGTCCGTAAAATTTACGAAGGGATGATTGCAACGTCATCATTTGGAACTCTTGCTTTATTGGCTTTCTTGTGAGCAGCAACTCTCTGTAAAAAAATCATGATAGGAAATACAAGCCCTGGAATATCGTATCAATTGAGAGATATAAACTCCGCATGCAGGCGCTGTTGGAATGTTGCTACATAGAAATGGAAAGTTCAAAATTGGGAAGCGGAAATCATCTCTTTTATTGTAAAGTTTTGTGTTACCAATTTCTAGATGTAAGTCAAGATTTAAGGCAAACTAAACTGTATCTGTTTCATCCTTTATCTCAAGTTCGATGGGATAGATGCGTTCAACATAGTCACTTAATTTTGAATAATTTAGTGAACATCATCTATATAGCGTAAAATAAAGTTAAAGGATACTGCTTATTTCTTTTCTTTTTTCCTAAGAAGCTCCTCTATGAAGTCAGCCTCATAAGAACAAACGAACAAATGATACTTAAATACATGTGTATGGGAAGATTAATATCACAGAAGTAACCTCAAATAGCCTATATGAACAACAATTTGATCTAGATCTGGAGGGTTGTCCCATAGGCAATCTTACCACACATTTTTATATATATGGTATTGTAGATGAAGAGTAGCTTACGCAAATAAGACGCCAACCGAACGATGCAAATAATAATCGTTGACATATATATGAAGTTGAATTCTTTTTTTTTAATAAATCTTATCTTTGATGTTTAGTTTTATTCAATTAAAACATGTACATCTGGTTAACACCAGCCTAACGTGTAAAGACGATAAAGGTAAGAAAAATTACTAATTACCGTAAATTTGTCAAAATGTAAAGTTGTTGTTTTTGCTTGCCCCTCTCTTTTAAGACAAATTATTGGAGTATTTACTATATTTATAATATCATGAACCTGACGTGCTTCTTTTCCTTTACAAATAACAACATGATAACATGCTGGATATATCTATACTTAGCGAAGACCCTCAGAGGTGAACATATAAATGGCTGTTACAATTTACCTCCTATGTAAATCCACATGTATCGTAACCTTTATGCAAACACTTTGTCGATTTCGCCGTGTTTTGAAATTTAAGAATCAATAACAGAACAATAGTATTTTAACTTATGTTTAGAGTTACTGTTGTGTTACTGTTTTTATTACTGTTTCATGACTGCACAAATTCAGTAAATGGTCTTCTACATATCAATGAATAAGTATTCACATTAAGATTGGACAAGAAGTATAAAGATTGTAAACGTAAGTATTTGAAACTCCGCTAGTAGAATGGTGGTCACGATAACGTGTACTTTTTACACAAAAGTTCATTATACCTATTCATAAGTTGACGATAATAAAGATGCATATGTAATATGATTTGGCCCTTTTTAGAAAGAAACGGTAATAAAGGAACCTTATCCAGATACGAAAATAAAAACAATAAATTGTTTATTGTTTTATCTGACACACTCGCGACTACGTTACACATATGAAAATATGCATAGGAATTCGAATCATATGTGCTGGTTTGTTTTAAATACTCCTCATGTGGTTTTGTGTCGGCATTGTTGATCCTAAAATGTATAGCATCTTTTCAATATATAAGTAAACGTCTTAGATACACCCATGATGGTGTTATATCGATTGGGTATTATTAGTTACATAGTGTGCTAGTGACCTAATACGATATATATGGGGTCAGTAAATTCCATATTGGGTGAGAGCGAAGCTTGAATCCCCATATGGAATTTACTGACCCCATATATATCGTATTAGGTCACTAGCACACTGTATAACGAATGTATCTTACCGACTATCTTAACATGTGGCATTTAGACAAATTGCCTATAAAAGTGATCAAGACTTCAGTACCGTTTGTATTAGGAACCTACATCCATTGGTCTATACAAAAACAAATGCCAACAAAAACAGCTTGTTAGCTTTAAATGTGTTTTATGAATTTATTTCAATCGTTCATTATCAATTTCTTCGTCTGTTGAAACCTTTCAGAATTTTCCTCAACACCGTGTTGTTTAGATAAAGGGACATAACACCACTAATAACCGTGTATTGAAATAAGCCCCGCCTACTAACCTAATATGGAACCCTACTAACCTAATATGGAATATACACGGTCTCCACGCGGTTGCTTTTAACCAATCATATTCCTAGAAATGTTTAAGAGGTAAGATAAATCTAATTTATACTAATAGATTATGTTAAATGCATCATTATTATCTTACTTCATATCCTCCTATAGGAGATTGACATAAGAAAAAAATGCATATTTTAGGTACAATTATAAAGATTTGAAATCACATAATTAGAATTGTCACTTAATATTTTGGATGGTAAAGTATTTACAGTCTACAATATTTTAGAAAAAGATCCCTCGTTAAGGACTTCCAAACGATGCTCTGGTGTTTAAAAAAATTGTCACATAGATCTTCCTGATTGCCAAGCAAAAGTTATAAAAAGCTCTCGTCCGATTTTAAAGACACGAAATCATCACTAGATAATTATGTTAATCAGTTATATAGCAAAAGTCTGTGCACAGACGTATTTGGTGGTTCGGTGTGTTTTGAACAAAGTGTCCACACAATTTGCCATTTCTGCTGTTCGGGGGAGTAGTCCAGAGTTTAGCTACATGTTTCTCAGTTCAAAGTCTGCCAGTATTTTTTGCATATTTCAACAGGAAATCATAATCATTGTTCTCAAACAATCTTAGAATTTGAGAAAATTGTTGTCCCTTCGCATTTGCTCTCTCTTTTGAAGTTTCTCATTTAGGTTAATATCACTATTGGCAATGTTTTCCTATTGAAACTAGACCGGAATTCCTTGATAATCATAGGTCTGTTCTATGTTCCTTTGGAATTTCAACCAAAGATGTAGAACTGGATCTTTCATAACTGTATTGGATACATAAACTTCAAAAGTGTCCCTATAAACAACGGTATATTGCTGGGTTAACCAAGTGCTCCATGAAACCTCTTCTTAAATTATCCACATCAATTTTATCACCAATCAAAGCCAGTCTTCAATGTTACTGTGAAACTACATATTCTAGCTATAGAGGTGGCGTGAATCAGATGTGGATAAAATTTCCAAAGATAGAGTACATACAATCTAAGACTCTTCCATTTTGCAATAGTATTAAAAAATGACTCTTCTATACCTTACATAAGTATTCCTGATTCCAGACTAAAAGACAAATTGAAAGAGTTTGTCCTCCTTTGCTTCATAAAAAAGAATGACAAACGTTTCTTGTCTTAGGGAGTGAAGAAAGAAAGGAAGTCAGCAGTATCCTTAAATTTTACTTTCCGCTATAAATATGATATTCTGTCACTAAATAATTCAGAATTTGATGACTATGTTGAACACATCTATCCCATCAAACATGAGATAAAGGACAACAGGTACAATAAAGGCTGCCTCATATATTGATTTACATATAGAAATTGACAATGAAAGTCGGTAAAAAACCTGAAATCACTCCCAGTTTTTGGTGGGGTTTGTGTTGCTCAGACTTTAGTGTATTGCCTATTGTTTGTCTGTTGCTCTTTTTCTTTTTTAGCAATGGCGTTGTCAGTTTTTTTATGACTTATGAGTTTGAGCGTCCATCTACTATCTTTCTCTTTTATGATAATTTAGGAGGCTTCTTCAGCAAGTTGGTCTTAGTTTATTGTTAAAGGGACACTAGCTGTCAAATTCATGTTCACCGATTTGACTCAAATTCTCATATTCGACTTATAAAATACTAAAACGAATATCCAAATAAAAAAAGTATAACATTAACAATTTACGATGCATCAACTTAAAATTATATATCAGCATTTTGTGTGTATTGTAGTCTAGACGCCATCTAATTAACCATCCAGGTGACCTTCTATTGACTACCGATGGTTATACAACCCGTTGTAAATATCAACAAAGATATAAATAGATAGCGAAATCGTGTAAATAAGTATTTCTAGGTCTGTTTGATTTCATAGTATTGGTTAAAACAATATGATAGAAATCATTTTTACCTGTTTAAGAATGAGTTTTTGTAGATCAAATCAGTCAATCAAATGGTTTATTCTTGTATCACTTTCAACAATGACATTCATTTCCTTTTACTAGCTGAACATGCTAAGTTCATTGGCAACCCATCTCTTGCTTAGAGGTTTAATTGAAGTTCACATGATTACGGATTTAATGAGGTCGAATTATTCACTTCCAAGTGAATAATTCATAAGCGATTTTTCTTTGCTTATTTTTTTAAAACTGAACCAAAATGACTGCTAAAAGCGAATTTTTATGTCACTATTTCACTTTCATTAATGATCGATATCTCTTTGCTAGTGCTCCTTAAGGTATGCAACCAAATTGCATTTAATGCCATTTTATTGTAAAATAATAAATATATAAGTTTAATCGTGGTATAATATAGCTATTTTTACAGACAATGATTTTCTTAATTGGTCTGAATATTCAAATAGTAACACATGTTTTGTCGATCCAATATTTGCTCAATCACAAGTGGATTGCAATATTTGATCACCTTGTGAAACGTAAGACACCTGTTATGCATTTTCATGAACATATTAGTACCTTGTTCGAAAAGAAACATGACTCATGCAATGACCACGAACGTAAGTATATAATATGCATATGGTTGACTTTATACAAATTGAAAGTAACAAAATAATTAGTGAGTTCAAAGTAAATAGTCATTTAATCAACTGTTAAGCCAGTCTAATGAGAAAAACAATTGCAAACTTGTTTATCGCTTATTAATAAGTACATTTAAAAAGTATTTTCTGATAGTATAGATAAAGTGAAATCCCTTACTCTAAAAATAGCTTAAGGATTTAATGAAAAATGTCAAAACGAAAATTTTTTGTTTAAAGGTCAAATACGGAGACATTGTACTTTAATAGTATTCAGATAATACTATTTTAGAATATTAAACATATTTAATACACAACATTTACCCCGAAACTACACTCGCTTTGGATGAAGACTTTGAAATTCAAATAAAACAAAATTGTCACTTATGCATATTTTAGTCAAACTTTGATTTCTTTGCTAACAAGAACGAACATTATAACCATTCATATGTGTGTGTAGTTCAGTGTTAACATATAACTATGATAAAAGTTGAACACAAATATGTCAGACAATTTAGATGATGTTGTAGATAAAAATGTCATTCAAGACTAAAATGCATTGCTTACTATAAACCAAGTTTAACCCACCGTTTTCGTCGGAAAATGTCTATACGAAGTCAGGAATATGGCAGTTGATATTTACTTATTCCGTTGATCGACAGTGTTTGATTTTGTCATTTTTTTTTTAACTTCCCATTTTAGCCTTTGCCTTTGGGCTTTGTATTTTTGTTGTAATTTTTACTTGTATAATGATATGTGTTAACAAAATATATGTTAAGATTTCAATTTGCCGATTACATGCAGTAATTCAATTTATGTCATTAAAGTTAAATAGCTATACGACATAGAACAGTGTTATCTGCAGAATGTGTATTTTAAATCGATAATTCTTGTTAAATCTGATCACTTTTGAAACGAATAGTGTATGTTTACCAAATGCAGTGGGTCATTTTCCGAAATGCAGCAGGAGACTTTAGTGTCGATGTTGGAATAACGGGTTCCAATTGAAACGGTAAATAGATTATAATAATGAGAAAAGTGAATATAACACCAAAACATTACATACAATTAATATATATTTGGAGAGAGAGAGAGAGAGAGAGAGAGAGAGAGAGAGAGAGAGAGAGAGAGAGAGAGAGAGAGAGAGAGAGATATCACTTTCGGTCTCAGTTGAGAATTCAATATGGAATAAATGACTACTGCTTGTTATATTTTTTTGGCTATAATTGTGTTATTTTTATCCTCCATTTCCCTAAATCTACAATTGCCCTTTTTCTAAAATCCATATCCCAAATGGAACTGATAGAACAGCAAAATATAGCAAAAAATGTAAATCGAAAATGTCGTCACAAACAACAATATATATTTTTCAGAGATAAAAAACACATAAATTAAAGTGGTTACAAATATACTACAAATCTTCAATTGACATTTTGCTTCAAAGGGGGTATGTAATTACAGCAATGTAGCTGATTAATGTCTTTGTAGAAAAAAAGATCAAAAATAAAAAAAAGTAGGTTGCATAGTTTAAAGTTGTCTCATTTACAAATAAACCACGTCTCCTTATTTGTCTCACTGACAATCATATCACACATCCTCAATTGTCTCATAAACAATCATACAGCATCTCCTTATTTGTCTCATAAATAATCATACCACATCTCCTCATTTGTCTCATAAACAATCATACAGCATCTCCTTATTTGTCTCATAAACAATCATACAGTATCTCCTCATTTGTCTCATAAACAATCATACAACATTTCCTTATTTGTCTTATTGACAACCATACCATGCATACCACACATCCTTAATTTCTCATAACAATCATACCACATCTCCTTATTTGTCTCATTGACAATCATACCGCACATTCTTATTTTCTCATGACAATTATACCACATCTACTTATTTGTCTCATTGGCAATCATACCACATCGCCATTTTATATATTCAACCATTTTTGTTGAAATATCAATCAGCAGATACTATCATGTTTAAGAATGGTATAAACAGATTGAAAAAGTAAAATCACAAAATACTGAACTCCGAGGAAAATTCAAAAGGAAAGTCCTCAATCAAATGGCAAAATCAAAAGTTCAAACACATCAAACGAATGGATAACAACTGTCATATTCCTGACTTGGTACAGGCATTTTCTTATGTAGAAAATGGTGGATTGAACCTGGTTTTATGGCTAGCCAAATCTCTCACTTGTATGACAGTCGTATCAAATTCCATTATATTGACAACGATGCGTGAACAAAACAAACAGACACAATTGGTAAAATGTCAAAAATAGGATTACAGCAGTCAACATTGTGTTATCATCTTAATCACTATAAAACAAACAAATGTTACGAAGAAGCACAAACTGTGATTTTTTTTTACTAATGATACTTCAGCTATTAGGATTCGGGAAACAGAAATATAAAGAGCAGAGGACAATTAAACGCTTCAAAAATTTAAGCATTAAAACATCTAAAAATGCTAATTTGAACTTACTCATGTTTCATGATACTCACATTAGTAATTTCTGCGGAAAATGTGACCAATTGTCATTATATGTAAGCCTGTATAAATAAACGTTTAACAGAAAGTTGATGAGGGACCAATGTGATTGTTCACATGAACTCTGATAACAAATACCAGGCCGCTATATATATATCAGTAGTTATTGATGAAAATATCCTACATGACCAATATGCCATAATGTGCAAGAACATTTACGTAATCAGTTGGAGTGCAGTGAATCTGGTACCATGTTACACAGTCAAATATTCTCACATATAGCTTGGTAATAAAATTTCACATAGCTCTGATTTTGTGTTCCTAAATGTGACAAAAATGTCTTTAACAAACAAGAAGATATAGACGTGCGAATAGACGCATGAACGGAGAGACGAGGAGTAAAACAATGTATCTTCTGCTTCGGAATGAAGAGAGTATAACCAGCAAACAAATAACTAGAATACACCCGTTTTCAGCTTTCGTAAATTCATGATGTCCTTTTGCTTCAGTATGTTCATCGTTTATGATTGTTTTATTTTGATATTTTTTAGAATAATGTTCAAACCTAAATGGATTCTGAACTAGTCGAAATTTTTATATTAGGGGCCAACTGAAGTTCACATCTATTTTATTGCCTGTATACTGCTTTCAAACTATCTAACTACCTATCAAGAACTATTAAATTATATGATTTCAAAATCACCAAAGGAACACTTTTGACAAAATACTTTTTGTAATCGTAATTTTTGCTACAGACATTTTGTATTAGACTTGGCTAAAAATAGAATTGAAAAGTATTTCTTATCAAATGTTTACCTGTTCAAATGAATTAAGACATGCATAGATATTGTAAAGAATGATATTTTAAAATATTGATTTCTTCCCCTTGCAAACGACCTGCAAATCTTTATCATTCATTCACATATCTTTAACAAAATGACATCATATAGGAAAAGGTTTGCAAGTATATCAAATACATGATATGTAAAGTGTATTTGCAGTTCAAAGAGTTACGTTCAAGTTTCTACATCAGAAATCTAATATATATTCTTTGCATCCTGTTAACATAACTTGGTCATTGCTGACGTTCTCAATACAAAGTTTTCTACAGTTGGTATTATATTTACAAGAATAAAGATATACAAGAAGGCCTGTGCAGGCAATTAATATCATTGTTACATAATTAGAAATAATCTTCTGAAATTTGTATTATAGAATGATGATCAAGATACAAAAGGCATAGATGTACAAACAAAATAACCATAGACATTAGTTTCAACAGTTATTCAACTATGAGGATTATTTATAAAGAGGGGCGAAAGATACCAGAGGGACAGTCAAACTCATAGATCGAAAATAAACTGAAAATGCCATTTAGAAATAGAAAAAAAAAAAACAGACAAACAATAGTACACAAAATACAACATAGAACAAAAAAAGACTTAGCAACACGAACCCCATCATAAACAGGAGGTGATCTCAGGTGCTCCAGAAAAGGTAAGCTGATCCTGCTCAACATGTGTGATAAATAACAGAAATAATGGAATAGAGAGATATTATTAAGGTTTCAAAGAAAACCTTGGAGAGAAAGAGGAAAGACGGGAACGACTTCATTTTATTAATGCTGCTTTTAAGTTATTTTATATTTAACAACATAGCTAGATTTATACATTTTTTTAAAATTTGCATGCATGGTATTTTTGTATTTTTTTACAATACCTCTATTATTTGCACTTTTAGCAGTTTAAATTGGACTTTCAATTTGAGAAAGATCTCTCAAATTCGCCTGCGCGGGGATCATTCGATGTGTTACTGCTCAACAACATGTGTAATCATCAATGTAAGACAAAGGCGTTTAAATCTCAATATTTTCCAATCATTAACACTTCGACGTATTTATTGAATCTGGTCAAGACAATACGAAATTTTGATAGCGAGCACACCTGGTCTGGTAATATGTATAGACAAACAATTGCATTTCTTAATAATTACCCGACCAATACGAGTGATAATATAAATATATTCCGTTAAAAGGTAATGACATTACCCAGATGAATTAAATGTTCAGTTAGTTGTATGATATTGTCTTTATTTCTAATCTTTTTAGACAATGAAAAAAAGAATTCTTCAATAATGAATGCCATATTTATCTTCCTTGTTTTCGTTCAGGTATGAATACTTAAGATTTGTTCCTTAAATTTTAGTTTGTGTTTTCCAATTCTAAATCTCAATATTTCGAAATATTTGGACCATACAGAATGTTTGGTACTTAAAGATATATGTTTCTTTTTCGATTTGTGCATTGCATTCGCTTATTCGATGAGTTTTCAGCTTTCTCAATTCAAAGTGAGGTCTAGGTCAATATTGCAATATTTCACAGATGTCAAATGCAAGTTTATGCTAGAAGAAAAAATGACCTCATAGCTCGTGTAGTTACAATTTAGTACTTACAGTTTGTGTAATTGTAAGATGTTTAACAACAAAAAAGGGACCTGCTCTTATAAACTGTATATAAATAATTTCTTAGTAGAAGAATCCATGGGGAAGATTTATCAGGTACAGATTTCAAACATATACATGTTTCTAAACATCAGAAAAATTTCATTTTTTTAGATATTTCTAATTTGAATGGGCAATTGCTTACATGTAAAATTATTTTAACATTACGCTGTTTTCTTACAAATACTATATATACTACACACTGGTGCAGTAAAATTGGTACCGTTTATGTTATAACTATTACTTGGATCGATACCTTTGCTATACTGTATATTCTTTCCGGTTTGATCAGCTGTTCAACTTTTATATTAGGTTTTGAATTTTTGAGTATTTCGAGCATTGCTGAAGAGAAATATATGTCGCAATGCACATCTGGTGCAGTAATGGTATCGTTGATGTTAATACTACCAATAGATCCATAAGTTCGTTAATGTTAATACTACCTAAAGATCGATACGTTTGTTGATGTTAATACTACCAAAAGATCGATACGTTTGTTGATGTTGATATTACCAAATGATCGACACCTTTGTTGATGTATTGTTTGTCCCCAAAGGGAATAAACAGTCCTTTGGTACAGCCATGAATATACGAAATTGGGTTGTCTTTCTAATTTTCCGTTATAAAGTTATCTGAATCAATCCAAATTAAGGAATAAATCTCCCTCACACTTCTTGTTCCGTCTCTCGATTTTGCTCTACATTATATCGGCATTAGGTTTTATCATTATAATCTAGATCAAACTATTAATATATTTTAATTTATATTTGTATAGGTATTGTCCTTGAATGGAGCATTCGAATTCTCTTGTCCAACGAAGGCACACTGGTGGTTCCGGGCCAAATCAATGTGCAAGTCTCCAAGTTCCTATATATGCTTATATGACGTGACTTTTCGAGTAAATGTATACAGAGATAAATGTTATAGACCTAGAATTCTAGCTCCTGGTATGTCATTTAAAACTTATCTATATTTGAACATTGTAAGGTTAAACTTTCAGTAGAAACCTTTATATTCATTGTTTTTCATCTACAACGGACTCGTTTCTTTCACCCCTCTTTTGAAACACTCTATAAAGAATAGTTAACAAATACAATCTTCTGTTTTCAGATAAAAGCATTCTTATCAAAGATTAAAGAAAATAGTTTTTTGGTTCAAAAAATAGCAGTCATTCGTTACTATTACTCGTATTCATTATCTCTGGGATAAGTTATATTTAATATACCCGATTTTTATAATGGCAGATAAATTCAAATGATATTTTCTACTTTTAATCATTAAGTCATGTATACTGATTACTAATTAAGTATTATTTGTAGGATATAAATACGTTTATCAGCCAAACTTGAATAGGGCAACATGCAATGTTACTCGTTATCAGCCTTTTATTTTTGGTACGATTGGGAGCAGCGATTGCACGTTTCTGAAATCTGTTTGCAACAGTGAAGGCCAATCGACGTATGACAACGGCACCACAAAGTCCGACAGAACATGCAAGTGTAATACCGATAGAGGATATATATATGTGAAGGAGCCGAAAAACCATAACTACTGTAATCCCTCAAATGAAGATTGCTCTTGTCATATTGGCACTAATCCAAAGAAAAACACAATTGGCTCGAAAGGTAAAGTAAAACTTTTGTTTTCGAAATTTATTAATTTCAAAAGTGTAAAATACTGCAAAGCAATAGAAATCTCAATTATGGAAGGTAAACAGGATATTTTAGATTGTTTCCATATGTGGCAATGATGGGGCTTCTTACTTAGATTTTAACTCATTTTCAAAATATTACAATGCGCTTATTTCATTTTTAAATTTTTTTTTAATCGATACATTGCAATATTTAGAAAAAAGGTATATTACACGTTCACTTGATAGAAAAACGTCAAAGATATCATTGGCCAAGACTTGCTTCCTTTCATTTTTACAAAAGCCTTTCCGTGACTTGTGTAGAGTAATAAATCTCATTTGAGAAAAGAATGAGAAAATATGCATTTTGGCATAGTTTTGTTTTATGTTGACCATGTGTTTAATTCTGTTTATTCAACGAGATGATATTGAAACTATTTTCATGAAATCTTAAATATAATCAATCGTGCAAAGATCACTCATTAATAAACATAATTTGGTAAATAAAGTGTTCGATAGTTTGTCGGTGTCTTTTTGATAATTAATTCTGGCATTTATCTAATTGAACTTTAAGTAACGAGTTCTTATCAAAAAACAATTACTACTGCCTCATACCATGAAATAAAAAAATACATCTTATGAAGGGGTTTTATTGATATTTTAACTTTACCATCAAAGAGATAAATACACACTTCCCGTTTTGAAGTTTCAGCAATTATTAGGCAAAATCGATAATAAAAATCATATGGAGCTGTTAATATCTTTTAAGTGATTCGACATTCTAGATCTGGCATTTTTGCCCTGATAGAGGGTTTCTGTTTACAAGCTAGCTACCAAAAGGTAGATCAGAAATTAACGTTAAGATAATTTCTGCGATTTTATAAAGATGACTTAGTTGACGTTACGGAATTTTTTTCGCAGATTTTAAATACTATGAAGAAATAAACATAACACCAAGCCAGTCACGGGGAAATACGTAAGTTCAATTTTATTCAATCCTTAAATCATACAAATTGTCAGGTGTAGTCTATTTACGATTATTCAATATTCGATATGTCTACTTCAGTTCACAAGTTAGACTACATGACATTTCAAAAAACAGAAATTCATACATGTCGTCATTATGCTCAAATGTACAATTACTTGGTATTCATATTTTATAAGTAAACCTATCTATAATAGTTATAGGGGGTCGGTTTTAAGGATTACTGGTTATACACAGTCTAAAATAGATAAAATGTTAGCGTTCTTCTTGATTATCTTTCCTTCCACTTTAAATAACCACCATATGGAAAATGTAATACGAAGTATTGAATAAAATATCTTCCATCATGTATAGACATTGTCTTTTAAGAACACTATATCAACATATGATCTACAAGGTTGCCATAACATGACCGACAATTTGATTCCTCGATGCTCTTCAACTTTGTACTTTATTTGGCTTTTTAACATTTGTTTGATTCGAACGTCACGTCACGTCACTGATGAGTCATTTGAAGACGAAACGTGCGTCTGGCGTGCAAAATTTCAATCTTGGTATCTATAATGAGTTTATTTCACTACAAAATACTGAAACAAAACAAAAGATAAACACCCTCGAAGCATTTGCGAGTAAAATAAGTGTTTACAAATTGCAAGTAATTCGGTAGGTATGCATAGCAATTTAGACAAACAAACTAGCCGAATGAGAAAAATGAAGAAGTATGTTTACTTTTTGTTCTAATATTGTAATTTTCCATATTTGACATACTGGGGAAAGTCGAACGCTTACAAATACATGAAATTAGATAACCTCCGCTAGATTCGTCACGTGTTTATCCCAAACCAGAAGTCTGTTATACAGTTGTTGTCATTGGTTCGTGTCTGTCTTCGTTAAATGTAATGTTATAAATCTATATAAAAGAAGAATGTGGTATGACTGTCTTTGGGACAACTCTCAACAATAGACCAAATGATACAGAAATTAACAACTATAGGCCACCGTAGGCCTTCAACAAAGAGCAACAA
Organism: Mytilus coruscus; assembly: GCA_017311375.1. NCBI lineage: Eukaryota > Metazoa > Mollusca > Bivalvia > Mytilida > Mytilidae > Mytilus > Mytilus coruscus. The sequence goes on from CM029603.1 coordinate 67,570,149, forward strand.
TGAAAGTTTTATGCCATGTCGACGTACTTTGTGACTGCATTTACGTATAAGGTAGGCATTGATTATGTTCATTGTAAAAGGCCGTATGGAGAACTAAAGTTGTTTATATATATGTTATTTTAAATTAATTAGATATTACATTTGGCAACTATACCACATCTCCTCTTATAGTTGCCATCTTAAAGTAATACATCATAACTGTGAAAATGTATAAGTAGCTGAAGCCTATATATGTAAACATATAATAATAATATCAGTCCGCAATTCACGAGAGTGTAAAATACCCAGTGCGCTTGAGTTTAAGAATTTGAGAGTTTGAGACACCAAAGTCCGAAATAGATAAGCTGCCGCCCTCTATTAATCGAAGTTTGAGTGGACGTAAATAAAATATATAGAACTTAAAGTCAAGTTTCTTATTTTTTTTCCCAACAAATTTAGCAAGTAACCTTATCAATATGTCTTTTTAGGTTTAATATGTCCAAAGAACTAAAGATTTTTGACTTCGACAATTACAAATACAATATAGCTTGTCCTACACGTGAGTTTAAACTTGATAAGGAAAACAAGCATATATAGTGGTGTAAAAAATATAAGCAGTATTAAAGCATGATAAATACTGATAAGATCGTATCTGGGTGTAGAGTGTACTTTGAGAATACAAATCACTTGTGGTTAGTCTACAAACATGACAAACATATAAACAAAGTCAAATACGACTTTTTTCATTAATTTTCAATTTCTAAAATTTTTAAAAAACTTACATGTGTATAACAATTTCGATACTGTCAGGCCATTACAGATGGCATTTTGTGAATTAATATTAATGCGCCCATAGGGTCTACTCATCGGAAATAAACACATTTATTCTACAACAAATTGTGGACATGACACGGGTTATGTTGTTTTCGTATATTCTATAATGGTACGATATTAAACCCCTAGCGGGAGGGATTGTGCTTGATTTTCAAACGATGAATACATAACCTTTCATTCAGGTTAATTGAGGTCTGGAGCTGGCATGTCAGTAACTGCTAATTGTCCTTTATTAATTTATGTTGATCATTGTCAATTTGCCTAGTTTTTTCTTTTACCTATTTTAACATCGGACTCTAACTTCTTTTAAATTGAGTTTTACTGTGCGTATTGCTGTGTATTTGTTTATTCTACATTGGCTAGAGGTAAAGGCGGAGGATTGAGATTTCATAAAACATGTTTAACGTCGCCACATGTTTGCGACTTTCAGAAACATCTGGCCTTTGTTAGTCTTGTATGTTTTCTTTAAATTTTGGTTTATTTATATGTTTCGTGTGTTCATTTTCCCTGAACTAGTACACATTTTTTTCAGGAGGCAGCTGACGTCCGCCTGCGGTTGTGAAATTTTCTTTCTGTGTTGGTGACCTTGGGCTGTTTTCTGCTCTTTGGTCGGGTTGTTGTTATATTGATACATTCCCCATTTTCATTCTCAATTTTATGCTTTGTTAGATTTCGAAATTCAGTAATCATGTTATAAATTTTATTGAAGTCCATTTATTGATAGGTTGACATGAATTCAAGAATTATGATAGATTTTTCAAAGAATGTAACAGTTTCAGCTACTCTGAAATATTTCCTTACATAGCCGTAGATGATTTGGATGGTCGTATGACTTTGCTGAGCCATGCCATAGAATGTTAAACAAGCCTGATTTTTTTAAGTATCTTTCTAGAATCAATCTTATATCATATAATGCAAATTAATGAATTTTTACATTTATTTTCAATCTTACGAAAAATAAACCGAAACACCAATATACAACAGTACAATAATTGATCACTCTGCTTGAAAATGTTGGTAGTCCTAAACATATTTTTTTCAGTTTATATGAAAGAACTTATCAACTACTTATAGTTAGCAGCAGTTATGCTAAATGGTTTTGAAAGTACATATCTTGCTTAATATTTCGATCTGCGGAAAAGTTCAACGGTTAAAAAAGGATATAATTCTATCATTTATTAGGAATATTTTTTGATTTGTTCATGTCTGACGTTAGTGTTAGTTCATTGGTTATTATTGACAATATCGTCTTCTGAGTTTGATGCATTCTGGTAAATTCATGAATGCCAGATGAAGTGTGAAATACTATCTTTAGAACCCCTTCAGGTTGCTAATAAATCGGTAAAATGGCTGTATCATTTGCCATATTTGAATACATGCATATTTGAATATTTGAAAACACACATATTTGAATATTTGAACACATTCTTATTTGAATATTTGAACACATACATATTTGATTGAATAATTGAAAACATACATATATGTTACAGGAATTTGTAAAATCAGGGATTTTGTAAAATCACTGGACTAATTAGTGATTTTGTAAAATAACTAACAGTTTCAGTGGTTTTGTATAATCCCTGAAATTGTTAGAGATTTTACAAAATCACTGAAAATAGAGTTAGGCATTGTGTAAAATCCCTGATTGCAAGTTTAACTCGCTGACAGACTCAAAAACACGGAATCAGTGGGTTCAAACTGGTTTCTTGTTTATGACCTGAACAGAATACTTTTCTCTGATTATTCATGGACAATTGCCATTATATTTCTTGGATCACCTTCTCCACAATCAACAACTGTGATAGGAATAGCAACATTTATTTACATCCAATGTCTACTTTTTCTAAAAATCTATTAGAACAAATTAACATACGATTGGCTAGTTTTATCATTGACTGAGATCAGCGTTTTCACGTTATTATTCAATGACCATTTCTGTATTACAGAAAGCAAATTTCTTTTGAAAAAATCTCTTCTTTTATGATAGATTTTCAACAGAAAGCATGTACAGTTTTCAGGCTAACAAGTAGAACAAGAAGTTTTATCCAATGAAGTTGCTTCACATACAACACACATGTCAGTTTTTGGTTCAATAGGTTGTGGCTCAGAAATCTCCATTTGTTCATCATCAGTTGTACATGTGTGTCATCATCAATATTTATATTGAGCTCAATCTTTGCTAAATCTGACAAATGTTCTTGGCTTTCAATTTTAACTATAAGTTCAACAGGGAGTGAGAATGATGTAAGCCCAACTCTTGCATCTACCCCAAATAGATATAAGAAGATGTGGTATGAGTGCCAATGAAACAACTCTCCATCCAAGTCAAAATTTATAAAAGTAAACCATTATAGGTCAAAGTACGGTCTTCAACACGGAGCCTTGGCTCGCACCGAACAGCACGCTATAAAGGGCCCCAAAAATTACTAGTATAAAACCATTCAAACGGGAAAAACCAACAGTCTAATCTATATAAAAAACGAGAAACGAGAAACACTTATGAACCACATAAACAAACGATAACTACTGAACATCAGATTCCTGACTTAGGACAGGTACAAACAATTGCAGCGGGTTTAAACGTTTTAATGGTACAAAATATTCACCCTTATCTGAAACAATAGTGTTACATCACAACATAGAAAGGCACACTATAACATATCAATTGAAATGGCTTAACTCAATCAAAAGACATATTAACACCAGTGAACATACACTGAACAAATAAATTTGATCTATTAGGTGTAATACCACCATTGATTTTCCCCTATTAGTCTTTGTTAAATTTACACTTTGCAAAAAAATGTGCAGAATTTATCTTTGTTTCAAATGAAAAAATACTTGGCATGAGTAAAGTTTTATCCTGTCCAGTACTATAGTAAAAAATTCACAAAACATTTCATTGCATATAAGAAAATAACCATCACTGGAAGTTAACCAATCAAATTTTCCCCTTTTATTAACCTGTGTACAAGCTTTAGTAACCATGAAACCTCAAGTTTCCAAAATATTCTATAGAAACCCCAAATAAAAAAATAATGGTGCTTTTAAATACCCAAGATATATGTTTATGATCCAGAAATATTTTACTGCAATGCAATGTAGGATTAATTACCTACAACTGTCAAATTCAAGGGAATATTTTTTTTGGACCTATTTTTGTATGCAACCGGATGTGACGTACTATGATTTAGTGGTATTACACCTTAAGAAGACTTTTTTGTTGAATAAACTGAATGTAACTTTTTTCCTTTGTAATACTGGTTATTTCAAGCATCCCTGTCAAGTTTTGTGTGACGAACTATGATTTGGTTGTATTACACCTATGATACAATGTAAATACAAACATTGCTTTGTATTGAGGTCCGTTTATGTCTGAATGGTGACTACTGTTTTTTTCAAATTGTACAAATTTTACACAGACAGGCTAGTCTTTACAATGGTTGTCTTGCATTCATGCTATAACCATTTAATTGACATCAGCATAACCAAACTCACTCAACTTCTAATTCCTTACAGAAATGTTTTTCTTCTCTCATGACAGCAATCAAACTAATTTTCCATTTTTATATTTGATTATAAAATTTGATATAATTGGTTTTATTTTTACAGTAATTACAGAAAAACTATCATAAACAGTAACTTACTTTTGAACAAGGTAGTGATAAGACTAAGAGCTTGTTTTGTTTTCTTTCTGTGGCTCTTTGACACCAAGTTCCAAAACTTCATCATATTTTTTCCGGTTCCATAGGGTGCATTTTAATTTTCTTTCAATTATTTGAAGTAACATTTGTGTGTATGTTTGCTCTTGATTTAAAGACATCTGTGCCTAAGCCATTTTTCGACAGTAAGTCAGTTGTCTAGTTCATGAAAACGGCTCACTTAGTATTAAAATAAAGGCTAGATTAACCTGAAACTTATTGAGTGTTACTACTGTAGGCTTTTTTCACAGAAATTTTCAATAAAAAAGAATGAATTTACCTTTACAAATTCCCTGAATTTGATCAGTGAATCTGTAAAAAAGATCTTAATTATTTCAGGGATTTTGTAAAATCACTAGTCAAAATCAGGGATTTTATAAAATCACTAATCAGTTCAATGATTTTACAAATTCCCTGAAATTTCAGTGATTTTACAAAATCCCTGATTATACAAATTCCTGTAACATATATACATATTTGAATACATACATATATACATATTTGAATACATGCATATTTAAATATTTGAAAACATACATATTTGAATATTTGAACACATTCTTATTTGAATATTTCAACACATACATATTTGATTGAATGATACATATTTGAATACATACATATCTACATATTTGAATACAAATATGGTGTGCACTGAACTATGTAAAATATATCAACCATAACAACGAATCTTTAAAAGTAGACCAATGCACTCTGTCAATTTCTATGTATTTTGTATTATTGCAGAACATTATCGTACCAAAGCAATCGTATGTGTTTTAATATCAGTTGCATTGTCCCTCGGTAAGTAAATTGAAATAGATATATATCAATTATGATTTTGAATCACTTATACATTTTTTCTTTCACCTAAAAGAAAGGTTTCATCGAATGATCTCAACGTAACGTTTATTTTCAATTCAATCCTAAAAATAGATTCAGATAAATTTTGAAATACAGTGTAAGTGTAAACCGATCTGTTAGATTGATTGATCTATAACAAAATATGTGTATTATCGGTGAAAAAAAACACCTAACTAAAATAAATATTTTATCTTTAACAATAAACTCAAGGTTCCAGAAAACTGTAATATTTCTGTTCTTGCAGTGTATTGTTTATTGTATGCCTTTATCATGTTTATATTGTTATTCTAATTAAAAAGTACCACATTCTTAACCATTTCAACATCATATGAATTTTTCTCAACATATGAATAACATTCTTTATGTATTATTCACAGTCGAAACCTAATTACCATGGTCTTTACCAAATATGGAAATATTACGATCATTCTTTTGATTTGAATTCAAGAATTGAATGATAGTTTAACTGTTGTTTTATTTCTGTAAATAATGATTATATAGCATAAGCTAGTATATAAACAAATAAGGAACATAAATGTCAATTTTTCCCGGTTGTGAAGCTTTAACTCTTCATGTAATGAAACTATTATACATTCTTGGCTTTCAAATATTCCAGCTTGAGCTTTCCTGATAGAGGTAAATACAGAAAAGCGCTTCGGACGCATGACATTTATAACGTGTTGTTTTATTTTTTTTAGCCCTTGAAATCCAATTCTTTCTTTTATTGTTTAAACTTTTAACTTTCTGATATAATGTGTTTTAATTTTTAAGCTTCATTTCTTGATGAATTTAATGAATAAAAAACCATGTTTTTTCTGTCGCGTTTCCTCAATCCAGTAAACGAAATATCTACATTTGTCTTTATCAATTATATTATTAAATCTGTTTATCACTTATATATGAATAAGAAAATGTGGCACGAATGCCAATGTGACAATCATCCATCCAAGTCACAATATATAAAAAGTAAGCAATTATAGATCAAAGTATGACCTTCAACACAGAGCCTTGACTCACACCGAACAGCCAGCTATAAAGGGCCACAAAAGAACTAGTGGAAACAGGAAAACCAAAGGTCTAACCTATATAAAAACGAGAAACACTTATGAACCACACCATAAAAACGACAACCATTGAACAACAGGCTCATAATCTATTTTATTTTGATGATTTTTAACTATGTTTATCACTCATAGTCTAAACTATGATTATTATCTAATCATTGATAACATCCTGCTTATAACCTATTCCAATTGCATATCCGCATAACTCTCATGTTCAGATAATAAATCATATCGTCTGTCCCTTTGCCTTTATCATCCTGCTGTGTTGCTCCAAACTTTTCGTATCAAGACTTTCAGAAGTGAGCTCATTGTCTCATTGGCACTCATACCACATCAGCGATGTCGCATCGTCTGAGGGGGCCTTATCAACGACGTCACAGTGTGTGGGGAGACATAAAGTGATAGCACGATAAACAGAGAGTCGGTTTGTCTGCGTAAGATACATGTTTTGAAAAATATCAGCCGCTCGACATAATATGAAGCTTTTTTGTTCGTTCGTTGTGCCCTGTTTAAAAAAAAAAGTTTCATTTTGTGCTTGCGGCTTATATTTAACGATATCAATGTGTAGAACACCTGATAACATGTACATTTAAATTTTACACACATATATTGTATTACAAAAACACTAGATTTGAACCAATATTTTATAAACATTTTATTTTATTAATTGCTATTAAAATTCATATGTAGCAATCTAATGTTAAATACCACGTTAACATGTTTAATAAAAGATTTTGTTTCCAGTCTGTGATGTTGGAACTTATATTCTAGAGAGAAATATACGACAACATTTTCCAATCCATAGTAAGTGCATAACATATTATAAGTATATTTATCTCTATTTTACAAAATTTTCCTTTGATCTTGCTGACTGATAATTTCCTTTCTCAGCGGAGTCGAGTGATATGAACAATTATCGCTAGCAATTAAGGGTGCACGTGGCGTTGCTTATGAAATTGATATGAAATTGACAACGTCGTCATAGGTAAAATAGCGATATTCAGATTATCATTGGTCATCTCAACTCGATTGCTTTTCTCACTTTCGCCGTACCGGCTCAAGAGAGAAAATCAATCTCGTTGCGATAATCAATGATAATCTATAATTCTTTTAATGGTTTAAAGTCAGATTTTTCGGGGGTTTTCTGGATCATGAATGACTATAGCGCTAGTCTTTTGTCATCGTGTTAATCATGTAATATACCTTAAAATATAACTAGTGCAAAGATATCCAGCAACCCTCTTTATGAAAAGTTATCCTGCAATTCATAATACTGCAAATGCGTTTGAAAAACTACTTGAGCTTGAACGACACTTTTGTTTTCAAAATCATGGTTTTTGACGTTTTTGGTTCGAAAAATAGATTTCTATAGAAAATCAAAATCGTGTTGAGGATTTCAATAAATTGCGATATATTTAGTCCCAGACATTATTTATATTTCCGTCTATTCATCCCAAATTTGCGAGTTTGCTACTCATATTAACAACTGAAAAATGTAGAATTTTGGTTTAAATTAATTTTCACATGCAATACAGACTAATTAGCTTTACAACCCTTTTTGAATTTTTTTTACTTTTCTTTCGCCTTACTTTAATAACAAAAAATGCACCCATCATCTAATGAAAATCAAACGAAAGCCACCGATACAAACAGGGCGTATTACAATCGTACAACTTTGTTTTACAAAACATTTGTTAAAATATAGATAACAGCATTTACTCACTTAACATAGACATATTGTTATTTTAAGAAACTACTTCACAGAATGCTGAGAGTATGGAAAGCCATTTCACAGTATGACTGGGACAATTATTTCTAGTGAAAAATAATGTTAGAAACATCGGGATATAATTTGGATTTCTGGCGTAAACATTACTAAGGTTCGAACAATGGAATCTTTGAAAATATAAGATGCGTCTGCTGTTTTCGGCCTTTAAAATGCATATCCCAGAAATTCTTTGCTATCACGTTGTAAAACTATCCAATAGCTATTCATTAAAGTAGTCTATAATCCCTAGCCATAAAGAACTCCCGGGACCATTAGTTAGAAAGTGGGTACACCCAATGCGTATTTTATAGAATTTTGGCTTTTTTTGATGTTTCGGGCGAAATTCTTCACCTTTAAGAATTCTTACCCTAGAAATTCTTTACAATCCTATTTAAAAACTATCCAACAGCTGTTCATTAAGAAAGAGTCTTTATTTACCTAGCCATAAAGAAATTCCGAGACAATGAGTTGGAAAATTGGTACACCCCATGCATCTTTTATAGAATTTTGGCTTTTTTCTGTGTTTCATACGATTTTTTTCGGCCTTTAAGAATGTTTACCACATACTTCTTTGGTATCCCGTTGTAGGACTATGCTAATAAACTTTCATTAAAGCAGATTCTATAATCCCTAGCCATACAGAACTCCGGGGACAATGATGTTGAAAGTGGGTACACTCAATACGTATTTTATAGAATTATGGCTTTTTCAATGTTTCGAACGAAATTTTTACGCCTTTAATAATGCTTACCCCGGAAATTCTTCACTATCCCAATTTAGTAAAATCCAACAGCTATTCATTAAAGCAGTCTATAAACCTTAGCCATAATGAACTCCCGAGAAAAGTAGTTGGAGAGTACGTATTTCATGGAATTTTGACTTTTTTTCTATGTTTCGGACGAAATTTTTTGGCCTTTAAGAATTAGTGCCCGAGAAATTATTTGCTATCCTGTTGCATTACTATCCAACAGCTATTCATCAAAGCAGGATTTATAACAACTAGTTATACAGAACTCCCTAGACAATGAGTTGGAAAGTGGATACACCCAACGCGTATTTTATGGAATTTTGGCTTTTTTACTATGTTTTGGAGGAAATTTTTTGGCTTTTGGCCTTTAAAAATTCTTTGCTATATTGTTGTAGAACTATCCAATAGCTATTCATTTTACGCAGATTCTTAATCCCTAGCCAGAAAAAACACCCGCGACAAGTTGTTCGAAAGTGCGTAATTTATGGAATTTTGGCTTTTTTAATGTTTCGGACGAAATCTTTCGGCCTTTAAGAATACTTACACCTGAAATTCTATACTCTCCCATTTTAGTACCATCTAAAAGCTATTCATTAAAACAGAGTCCCTAGCCATGCATTAAAGAACGGCAAAGTCAACGAGTTGGAAAGTGGGTACCTCTAATTCGTATTTTAAAGAATTTTGCATTTTGAAATTTTACGGACATTTTAAATGTATGACGTTGTTTTCTGTCAGTTTCATTAGAATGGAGATAACGCGTCGCCAGTAAACTTAATTAGCGACCATCAAATCACCAATTGGTTTCGACGGAGCTTTAAATACAATACAATTACCTTCTAATTGCATTTCTTGGTAATAAACGCAAAACGCAATAAAATAATTCAGCTGGCCACTAAACGCACTGTAAAACTCGTTCAAGAGACGTCAAAGTCTGATGACAGAATTAATTATTGCTAACCTCTAGTTGTTTTTCCTTACTTTTATTCTATGGTTGTTGTTGTAATTACATTTACCTCGACAGTGCTTGATTTATGAGAAAAATATATCATATGATGATTCAATTGATTTCTTACTTTTATTGAACTTAAAAAAAAAAACAAAAAAAAAAAAAACAGTTGACGGATTTGTGTGAAATTGTTACAACATTTCAACCAAATTTGATATTTACTACTTGGTAACTTTTATTTCCATTTCTATTTTTCGACGACAGCTTCCCCATGATGACTAAACTGTAATTCGGTTAAATCATATAAAAACAATTAGATAATTCAAAACGGTTCCTTATTCTTTCAAGGCTCTTGACACATGTGGCTTGTATGTTATTTATAAATCATTTGTTTATAAAACTTTGAATTGTTCGAAATACTAAGGATGTTCTTTACTAGAAATAGATAAAACGGAAATATAACCTGTTTTTTGACAAAACCTTTCGAATTGTTGATACCTGAAGGCTATTACGTTTATACATGTTTTGGCCTTTCAACCTTTTTGACTCGATCGTCACTAACGAGTCTTTTCATTTGTAGGCAAACGTGCGATTGGCGTCTACCATAATACGCCTGATATCTTTGATATGTATTTTTGGCGCTCGATTTGCTACCACCAAATGACATTAATTTTGGTTGCTTTTATTCTGCAGAGTTACCCTAATTTATCATTATGAATACATTGTGTCATATCAATAAAATTACAGTTAGAATACAAAAAATGTTTATCACTATCTCTTTTCGATGTTACATAGAGATTGTCCTAGAGAGAAATTGACATGAAAATAATTATGAAGAACGTTATTTGTTTTTTATAATTATTATATATCTTGTTTTAATTGTAGAAAACCCGGAGACAGATCTAGAGATACAAACACAAGATGAACAGCTAATTCAAAATGACATTCGAGGTACAAATATTTTAAGTTGAAGATGAATTTCACTAAAGATTTATTTTGAAGACTTTAATTGTTTTTTTTATTGTTCTTTTAATATAACCCTGAATCAATACTTTACAATTGGGATATAGTAAATATAAGTTGAATTTGGCTATTAAATTTTTGATATGATACTAGGAGTTAGTGTTTATTTACTTTCATTTTGCCTTACTTTGATAGCAAAAAATGCATCCATCGTCTAATGAAAATCACGCAAAAGGCACTGATACAAACAGGGCGTATTACAATCGTACAATTTTGTTTTACAACACATTTGTTAAAATATAGATAGCAACATTTACTCACTTAACATAGACATATTGTTATTTTAAGAAACTACTTCAAAGAATGCTGAGAGTATGGAAAGCCATTTCACAGTATGACTGGGACAATTATTTCTAGTGAAAAATAATGTTAGAAACATCGGGATATAATTTGGATTGCTGGCGTAAACATTACTAAGGTTCGAACAATGGAATCTTTGAAAATATAAGATGCCTCTGCTGTTTTCGGCCTTTAAAATGCATATCCCAGAAATTCTTTGTTATCACGTTGTAAAACTATCCAATAGCTATTCATTAAAGTAGTCTATAATCCCTAGCCATAAAGAACTCCCGGGACAATGAGTTAGAAAGTGGGTACACCCAATGCGTATTTTATAGAATTTTGGCTTTTTTAATGTTTCGGACGAAATTCTACACCTTTAAGAATGCTTACCCTAGAAATTCTTTACAATCCTATTTATTAACTATCCAACATCTGTTCATTAAGAAAGAGTCTTTATTTACCTAGCCATAAAGAAATTCAAAGACAATGAGTTGGAAAATGGGTACACCCCATGCATCTTTTATAGAATTTTGTTTTTTTTCTGTGTTTCGGACGATTTTTTTTCGGCCTTTAAGAATGTTTACCACAGACATTCTTTGGTATCCCGTTGTAGGACTATGCTAATAAACTTTCATTAAAGCAGATTCTATAATCCCTAGCCATACAGAACTCCGGGGACAATGATGTTGAAAGTGGGTACACTCAATGCGTATTTTATAGAATTATGGCTTTTTCAATGTTTCGAACGAAATTTTTACGCCTTTAAGAATGCTTACCCCGGAAATTCTTTACTACCCCAATTAAGTAAAATCCAACAGCTATTCATTAAAGCAGTCTATAAACCTTAGCCATAATGAACTCCCGAGAAAAGTAGTTGGAGAGTACGTATTTCATGGAATTTTGACTTTTTTTCTATGTTTCGGACGCAATTTTTCGGCCTTTAAGAATAAGTGCCCGAGAATTTATTTGTTATCCTGTTGCATTACTATCCAAAAGCTATTCATCAAAGCAGGATTTATAACAACTAGTCATACAGAACTCCCTAGACAATGAGTTGGAAAGTGGATACACCCAACGCGTATTTTATGGAATTTTGGCTTTTCTACTATGTTTTGGAGGAAATTTTTTGGCTTTTGGCCTTTAAAAATGCTTACCCCAGAAATTCTTTGCTATCTTGTTGTAGAACTATCAAATAGCTATTCATTTTACGCAGATTCTTAATCCCTAGCCAGAAAAAACTCCCGCGACAAGTTGTTCGAAAGTGCGTAATTTATGTAATTTTGGCTTTTTTTAATGTTTCGGACGAAATTTTTCGGTCTTTAAGAATTCTTACACCTGAAATTCTATACTCTCCCATTTTAGTACCATCCAAAAGCTATTCATTAAAGCAGAGTCCCTAGCCATGCATTAAAGAACGGCAAAGTCAACGAGTTGAAAAGTGGGTACCTCTAATTCGTATTTTAAAGAATTTTGCATTTTGAAATTTAACGGACATTTTAAATGTATGACGTTGTTTTCTGTCAGTTTCATTAGAATGGAGATAATGCGTCGCCAGTAAACTTAATTAGCGACCATCAAATCACCAATTGGTGCCGTCGGAGCTTTAAATACAATACAATTATCTCCTAATTGCATTTCTTGGTAATAAACGCAAAACGCAATTAAATAATTCAGCTGGCCACTAAACGCACTGTAAAACTCGTTCAAGAGACGTCAAAGTCTGATGACAGAATTAATTATTGCTAACCTCTAGTTGTTTTTCCTTACTTTTATTCTATGGTTGTTGTTGTAATTACATTTACCTCGACAGTGCTTGATTTATGAGAAAAATCAATTGATTTCTTACTTTTATTGAACTTTAAAAAAAAAAGTTGACGGATTTCTGTGAAATTGTTATAACATTTCAACTAAATTTGATATTTACTACTTTGTAACTTTTATTTCCATTTTCATTTTTCGACGACAGCTTCCCCATGATGACTAAACTGTAATTCGGTTAAATCATGTGAAAGCAATTAGATAATTCAAAACGGTTCCTTATTCTTTCAAGGCTCTTGACACATGTGGCTTGTATGTTATTTATAAATCATTTGTTTACAAAACTTTGAATTGTTCGAAATACTAAGGATGTTCTATACTAGAAATAGATAAAACGGAAATATAACCTGTTTTTTTTTCAAAACCTTTCGAATTATTGATACCTGAAGGCTATTACGTTTATACATGTTTTGGCCTTTCAACCTTTTGACTCGATCGTCACTAACGAGTCTTTTCATTTGTAGGCAAACGTGCGATTGGCGTCTACCATAATACGCCTGATATCTTTGATATGTATTTTTAGCGCTCGATTTGCTACCACCAAATGACATTAAGTTTGTTTGCTTTTATTCTGCAGAGTTACCCTAATTTATCATTATGAATACATTGTGTCATATCAATAAAATTACGGTTAGAATACAAAAAATGTTTATCACTATCTCTTTTCGATGTTACATAGAGATTGTCCTAGAGAGAAATTGACATGAAAATAATTATGAAGAACGTTATTTGTTTTTTATAATAATTATATATCTTGTTTTACTTGTAGAAAACCCGGAGACAGATCTAGAGATACAAACACAAGATGAACAGCTAATTCAAAATGACATTCGAGGTACAAATATTTTAAGTTGAAGATGAATTTCACTGATGATTTATGTTGAAGACTTTAATTGGTTTTTTTTTCATTATCCCTTTAATATAACCCTGAAGCAACACTTTACAATTGTGATATAGTAAATATAAGTAGAATTTGGCTTTTACATTTTTGATATGATACTAGTAGTTAGTGTTCACTATTTCCGACATAATTCATGATTAGTCTTGACGAGTCCTGAGTAATGACTATCTATTTTATCAATTGTTAAAAGATAGGGAGATAAAGTATGAATGACAATGACATAACTATCCATCAGAGATTAACGAACGTTGAGGTAAGCAAGTCAAGTGTCCCGTGCGGTCTTCAACAATTGGCAAATCCATGTCGTAAAGTAAATTATTAAAGGCCCCGACATGACTAAAACTAAAACCATTTAAACGAGAATGAATAAAATGATATTATAATAAATAATTGAAGAGAGAATTTTCAAAAGAAATTCATGTTTCATATCCTTCGTCCATTTTCGGAAACTAAGTGGCAGCTCACAGGTAACTACCAACAATCATACAATTATATATTAGGAGGCATCCAAGAAGTAAAGTCTTCCACCTTTAAAGTCATTCTGACTTACATTTAATGCGTCTTTGGTTTTATTTACATTTTACCCACATGTAAGTTCATGTTTAAGATATCAAGTTATCTTCACCCTCATATGTTTTAATGCAGTGAAACAGCCTCTCGCTTTCAGCTAATTATTTTAACCCTAACCGTGTCAAATACGAAAATACATGTAATGTCATTTGTGTTTTTACTTAGTATAAAAATACAGAGATGTGATGAGATTGTCTATAAGACAACTCTTCACTAAAGTCCAAAGGACGTAGAGTTAAAAATTATACGTCCCCGTTCGGCCTTCAACAAGTTCTGTTGTTCACTTTGTATTACAAATTTGTTTTTTTTTTAATTTACTTAATGTATACTCATTGCAAGCATTCTTCTACCAACTAGAATAGACTTCTGTTCATCGACTTGAATTCCTTCTGATTAGTCCAAACGGTTAAATGTTCGCATAATTGTTATTCGGGGTTTCTTTTTTATAATAATAATTCTTCCCATGAATGCTGTCACTCAATTCGCAAGGAATTATGTCGTGAAACGCTGCAAAAAATTACCATGCATACATGTAAGTAGTTGTATGATTTTAAAACTTTTGATGATTTAATGAACTCAATGCTGTAACAATTTCCGAAATAATTTACCCTGATCCCTTTTGTGTTATTGTCGTTATTTTAAGTCGACCAAGCTAAACTTAACAGATATACATTACTTGCAATGTGCAGATTATAAACAAACATGATTTATTTTTGTCATTTGTTTTGTTTAAGTATCCAGAAGTACTCTTTGATTGGTATTTTGTGTAATTTGTCTTTATGTAAGTAGTGTTTGTGCTTAGTGTTAATCTGATGAATGAAGCTATTACAAGCTGATTTCCACGGTTTGTTCTTATAATGTGCAAAAAGCCTTTATCCAAGGTAATGTGGTTGGTATAGTGCTCACAAACATGTTTGACACCACCATGTTCTAAATAAGCCTGTACTAAGTCTGTTCAGTGGTTGTTGATGGTTGATGTCTGTCATATTTATTTATTTTTAGATTACGGTCTGCTGCAAGAAGAAGCAAAAGAGAAAAACTCTTACGACACTCGATTTCGTAAAAATGGAGAGTCCCAACTTTACGTTGCTTGTAAAGAAGGACATATAGAAACAGTGAGAGTGCTATTGCAGAACAATGCTGACTTATCTCAGAGTAACCATGATGGAGAGTCACCGTTATTTCTGGCCTGTGCAGGAGGACACAAGGATATAGTGAATCTGCTACTAACGAGCAACGCTTATGTTTCTCAGTGTAACAGAAGTGGACAGTTTCCATTGCACGTGGCCTGTAGAGGAGGACATACCGATACAGTGCAGTTGTTACTGAAGAACAACGCTAATGCCTCTCAATGTAACAGATTTGGAGAGTCTCCACTGTATGTAGCCAGTAAACTTGGACACACAAAAACAGTGAATGTGCTACTACAAAACAATTCTAATGTCTCTCGTTGTACGAGTAGGGGAGAGTCTCCATTGTATACTGCGTGTAAAGGAGGACATAAAGTTATAGTGGAACGACTGCTGCAGAATAATGCTGCGGTCTTGCAGAGTAGACGGAATGGAGACTTTCCATTATATGTCGCCTGTAGTTATGGCCACACAGAAACAGTGGAACTCTTACTGAAAAACCATGCTGATCTTTCTCAGTATAATAGTACTGGACAGTCTTCATTGGGTGTGGCCTGTAGACAGGGACACAAAGACACAGTCATACTTTTACTGCATTGGAAGGCCGATGTCTCTCAATGTAACCGTGATGGAAAATCGCCATTGTATTTGGCATGTGCAGGTGGGCATATAGATATAGTGCACGTGCTGTTGCTGAACAATGCTAATGTATCTATGTCCGACCTAAGGGGAATTTCCCCGCTGTATTTGGCATGCGAAAGAGGTCATACAGGTACAGTGGAATTATTACTTCAGAACAACGCTGATTTATTTCAGAGTAACAAATGGTCAGAGTCTTCATTGTATGCGGCTTGTAGAGGAGGACACACAGATCCAGTGATACTTTTACTGCAAAAAGATGCCGATGTCTCTCAGTGTAACCGTGACGGGGAGTCTCCATTGTTTATTGCATGCACAGGAGGATATACAGAGATAGTAGAACAGTTACTGAAAAAAAATGCTGATGTCCATCAATGTGACACGTGGGAAATGTCCCCATTGTATATAGCCTGTAAAGGAGGATATAAGAGTACAGTTCAACTGTTACTAATGAACCATGCCGATGTCAATAAGTGTAATCAATGGTTAGAGTCTCCATTGTATGTGGCCTGTAGAAGAGGACATACAGATATAGTTGAAATTTTACTAGATAACAAGGCTGATGTTTCTCAGTGTGACCATTGGGCAGAATCTCCGTTGTACGTGGCCTGTGAAGGAGGATATCCAAATATAGTTAAACTGTTACTTCAGAAAAATGCTGATGTATCTCAATGTGAACAACCAGGAGGACAGTCACCTTTACATGCGGCTTGTATATTTGACCCTTTCGATGAGTTTGGATCGGATGAAGATGCGTATGAAAAGAAATATAAAGACTGTATTGAAATTGTGAAACTATTAATTGCAAGAAATGCAGATGTAAGAATGTGTAATAAAAAAGGTCTCACACCATTAGATATTGCCCGTACATCTGACCGCTTGGAAATTGTCAGTCTTCTTACAGAAAGTCTAAAAGTGGGAAAAAAAACCAATTAGAATTAAAAACTAATTAATCAGAGATCAATTGAAGGTCTTTCCATCCGAATTCAATGAAGATAAGAACATTTTGATAAAAGAACAGTATGTCCGGTCTTGAATGATAGCTGATCATACACTGATTTTGTAAATACAATGTTAAAGGCACTTTTTTCATCAATTAAGGGAGATAATAAGCCACGCCCAGTTAAATAAAAGTCACTTCCTGAGTCATATAAAAGCTTATTTTATGCTGACTCTCAAAATTTATAGTTTTTTTAAAATCATCTTAATTATGTGTTATAGTGTTCTTATCATTTGTCTCTGTATATTTTTAACCTTAACTGTTTTGACCACTTTTAGTGACATAATTTTGACGTGGCACGTTACTTATACATCCCGCCATTGTGTTATTGTGCTTTGGTTATTTCATATTCTTGTCTTTCAATTTTGCTTATGTACTAATGTCTATAGAAGGTCTATATGCCATTTTATTTTTCCTTGTGAAATAGTTATTTGTTTTTCCTTGTGAAATAGTTGTTTTTCCTTGTTAGATAGTTGTTTTTCCTTGTTAGATAGTTATTTACTTTTCCTTGTGAAAGAGTTATTTGTTTTTCCTTGTGATAAAGTTATTTGTTTTTTCTTGTGAAATAGTTTTTTTTCCTTGTGAAATAGCTATTTGTTTTTATAGTGATTAAGAGTATAACACAACGTTGACTTTTGCACTTCAAGTTTTGACTTTGTCTGTACCAAGTCAGGAGTGTGACAGCTGTTTTCCATTGATTAAGGTGTTTTAGCTTTTGATTAAGCAATTAAATAGTGGACTTTCTGTTTTAAAAATTCCATGATGTTCGGTATTTCTGTTATTTTAATTTTTCAATAAAAATGTTAATAAAACATACTTTATAACGATGTAATTTTTAATTGATAGATTTTCATTTGTACATTTACTTTTAGTTACAGCTAATTGCCTACAATAAACGCTTTATAATGATTTTATTACATTTTTTATTGACAGAAAACAATCCGGTCGTGTTTTATGTCACAATCAAACATAACATCGAACTATAACTACATGTGCTACTCACGACAATTTATAACAATGTGTATACAACTTATAAGTTTAAATCAAAACTAAAAAAAAAATGTTTGATATAGCCCATATTGAAATCGAATGCTACAATTCATCTCGCTTTACACAAAAAGTGTTTCTGTGAATGATTTAACATCTTATACATTAATGCCCAATCAAACACATTTAAGAAGTAAATCATGCAGCTTAAACAAAAAATTATAGAAGAATACAATTTTTAATAGTGTCTACAAAAGAAGTTCTTGATGTGAACCCAAATATTTCTTGGATATCAACATTTATTGTAACGATGTAAATGCCAAAGGATGTTTGTTTCAATTGAAACTGCAATTAATGACATTTTTACGGAAACAGTCATCTATTGGATCTATTCTGCATCTGCTAAATGACATTATTTTGCTCTCTATGTTAATACAAATCATCGATTGTATTCAGGATACGGTAAACATTATTTTTGATTAATGTAGAAGGTGTTAAAATTGGTAAACATTCGAAAGACAATGATGTGTAAATACGCTACAACGTGAGGAATCAAAACAATTATCTCGATATCAACATAGTTTCATCATCAATAGACTTTTGTAGATATGTTGAGATTAATTAATATATGTATCAAGATTTCGGTCTGAAACGGTAATTTTGGTCAATCAAGTTTTTATCGCCAAAATTTTCCGCAAAAGAAATACGTTGAGACGTTTTCAGATTTCCAGTCCCGGTTCGATCGATAGCGACTGCATGCAGCAAGACCTGTCAAAATAAACAAGACTGATTATGCTTTCGATTAAGGTTACACGATACCGAATGACGTTACGCCACGAGTTATCTTTCCTGCTGTTGTCGACATCCACGAAATTGACGGCAAACGTAAAACTGGTGTTTAATAATAACTTAAAACGAATTAAACAAAAAAATTGCCTCAGTCTGGTAAAAAATAGTTGAACGATAAGTGTTCCTTTATTTCAAATTTGCAAATATATATATGATTATATATTAAAATTCAGTTTAGCGTCGCTTTTTATGGGTATCTTATTCAATCACAAAACAAAAACTTAACATAGATGAGATTCGAATGAAAGAACAAGAAAAGTAAAAAAAAAAAATCACTTATGTGAAATTTAAATGATAAATCAACCCTTTTATTTTTCATAAATATTTTTAATAGTAACTTTGAATAGATGCAGAGTGTCGAGGGATTTGATGCAATACGTTATTTGACATTGATTATTTCGTCGTCTTCCTCCCATGTTTCTTCTCATTCTTTGCATTTAAATACATACATTTCGAATGATCTGTTTCTATTGATAAGTAAGCATTTGTTAGATTTATCTATATGTGTTCTTGTGCATAACAGACATAGCTTTTTATTCTTGGTTGGTTTTATTTTGCAATACATTCTTATTAATGATGCACGCCGTTTCTCGATGAAATTTTGTTTTGGAAAGTAGAAATCCAAATATAGAAACGCATGATCATGTGTGAAAATACGCAATTAATGCAATTCCACTAAGAAGCCCACTCGTTTTTAAATGTTCAGCGAAGAAGGAAATTTATTTGGAAAGAGTACCAACAGAATTTAGAGGAGAAAAAAATCCCCGTACAAGCAGACGTATAAACTCAGACAGAAAATGGGTTGTAGGCATGGAATGAAAAAAAGAAGAGTAGTTGAACTTGGATATTTTAACCGAACAACGTTACCTATGTTTCAAGTGTAAACAGTCTTTGAAATTTTTTGGACTGTACAGAAGAAATCCGATATAGTTTCGGAAGCTTGTTTAAAATAAACTACTAGCATTGTAATCTTATAAGCACAGTCTTAACAGGACAGCTACATCAAAATAAGGAGAAAGTTAACATAGGCTTAATAATATGGGATGTCAAAACTAAATGTGCATTCCGTTAGGACGAAATAAAATTAAATCATTCAGATCCCGTTACATTTTTTCTTTCAATTCCATTCTGAAATTAATTATTATCTCGAAATTTACAACCAAACGATTCATTAATATCTGTGGCCCCACAATAAATGAATGATCGGTGCTTCGATGAAGGTTAATCCAGGAAATCAATTCGAACGCAAACAAGTTAATTAAAAGATATTATCATTCCAATCCCCCCACCTCTTTCCCGCGATGTACATATTGTATTGGCCAAAGGCAATTATAACTTTAAAAAAAATTGTTTCTTCTTTGATCTTTTTTTTATATATAAATATCGTTAATAGATAAATGCAACCTTGAGAGCAAATTCAATGCAATTTCCGATATAATTAATATTTCTAAGGGGCATAACTCTTTTAAAAAATATTTGATTGGCACTGACTTTCAAAATTATCCAAGACAATGCTGATATGAACCTCTGATCTAAATCATTTAAAGATCTGGCAAAAAAATGTACACGTGAGAGCGCTTACATATGCAATTTTCCATATAATTAATATTTCCAAGGGGCATAACTCTTTTAAAAATAATTGATCAGCACTGATTTTCAAACTTGTCAGCAATATATATATATAATCCTAAATATAAGTTTTATAAAAATTTGGCAAGAATTGTACACGTGAGAGAGCTAACAAGAATGGACGGAACAACGGACGGACGGAAGAACGGTATTTCTATGTCCCCCACAACGGGTCGCGCGGGGGACAAAAATCCAACGAGATCTTAAAATTATTTTGATTGTAGATTCATATTAATTTGCACTTTGGTCTTCGTGGATGGGTGTGTTTATAGTGATTTCAGTTGGACATGATGTACAGGTACAGCTGATAAAACACGCACCTTTTCTCAAAGGGGTGAGACAAAACGACTCACAAACGATTAGCGAAGGTGCCGTTTTAGGGGATTGACATATTGATCACATAGGCGTCGGGAAAAGCCCGAGATTATTCGCAGTCTTAAAAGTAGTTTTTACAATCAAATGTTTATGAAAATTAAAAGGATTGTTACTTCTTTGTGTGCATAAATGGAAATATGGGATATACAATAAAACAGCAATTGACCAATTAACGACACAGAAAACCAAAGACATCTAGATAACACGTGTCAAACTATAACATCACAAAAGTCATATTCACAAAAAAAGTAAGATTTTAACTATAACAGCAACATATTACGTATTTGTTAGTCTTTAAACTTCTTGTATTTTAGGAGAAAACTCAAACCATTATAAAATAAGGAGATGTGGTATGATTGTCAATACGACACTTTCCCATCAAAGACCAAATGACTTAGATGTTAGCTTGATAACGTTGCTATATTTGAGATCTCCCAGTTATTTAATAACAACTTTATTATAAACTGCTTTAAAAAAAAAAATATTTTATTATCAAATGATTTATAAAATAGAACACTATATATGCTTATATACATTTTGCTCCCTGGACAAAATGCTGGGAGCATATTGTTTTACCCGTGTCCGTTCGACAGTCTGTTCCGCACTTGGTATATAGGGTTTATACGGCTCATTTCTTAGGACTACAGTTTTTAAGCTTAAACTTTTAAATTATGTACCTGGTGTCAGTACATTTAATAAAGATAAGATATCTCTTCAGATTTCTTCTTTATGACAGGTTGTTGAATTTGGCATTTTGATAATTGCGTCGAGTTTTTTTTACCTATATTGAGGGTGCATATATATTCTCAGGATCATTTTTTTAAATAATTTTCCACGAATGACAGATTGTTGAACTTTGTCTATTTAAGTGAAATTTTGCATACAGTTTGCAAGGTTTGTCCGACTAACGACGCACACAACTCACACGTTTGCACCATACATGGTATACTATATTTAAAACGTGTATTTTATGAGGATGATCATGGTGATTTTCTTTATAATTTTCACAACTAACAGAATGTTTGGTCTTTTTTGACAAAACATCAAATGTGTCTTTTAGTGACAACTATTTCAAATTGCATTGTATCGTCCTGAAAATGCATAAAATATTCGCCACCAGACGTTAAGCAACCATCAATTAATCAATTTAAATTTTACCTCAAAATCACTGTTTACCAAATACAATTTTTGAAGCACTTTATTTTATTCATGCATTTATACGTCGGTGATATTCCTATTGTCTGGTTTGGTAGGGTTAAGTTGAAGATTAAGTTTTGAAAAGCTAAAAGTGCACCAAGTTAGGACGAAATAAGATTAACTCAGTCAAATATTATATTGAATTATTAGGAAAACGACAGGGCGGATGAAAATAGAATAACAAAAACCATTCAGATCTGGTTACATATTTTTTTCAATACCTCTGAATGAAAATAACGTTCTTCTGTATTCAGTAACGTCACACGTTTTCTGTCAAGTTTTATGCATATCGGTCAACTTTGAAGCAAAATATCTAAAAAACAAGGATGGTGACATATGTTTTTCTATACATGCATGGATTCAGTATACAATCCTGGATATTATGTTAGTTTTTGGTCTTTCTCCGTAGATAAGAACATAACCATCCATTGAAAAATGTAAAACGATAAGTCGAAAAAAGGCCATTTCCCTATATATCTATGTAAATTTGTCGCCAAAATTGACATTTTCCTATGAAAATTACAAGAAAACAAAAATAGAGACCCCCATTTTTATTACATAATTATTCCGATGTAACTCGATTCAAAGTACAAGTGTGTTAAAAAGTTTTAAAATGGGGAGATATGCCATTCGGTATCGTATTACTTTAAGACTTGATCAGTCTTTCAAGGTGAATTCGAACGAAGGATGAAAAAATGAAAAACCATATTTGGTCATTTCAAGTTTATGTATTGATTGTTATTTTCAGTTTTTATGCGTCGAAGCTTTCGTCATTAATCAGTACTTATAACCTATAAGTTTATTGTTAATCAAATGTTGAAATTGTTCCAAGCACGATGTTTAAATTGCATAAATTGCCTTAGTCTTATTTTGCTCTGTGTTAGACTGTATATTTTTTTTTTATGCTTGTCAACTTAATAAAATAAACAAATACATAAATTTCACTCGAAGAGGTATATATTTATTCAAACAGTTTGAATTACCTATTTGTTGTGCTGATATTGTGTCCATCCATTGTCCATGTCAATCAATACAATTTACTACAACTTGAACATGAGAGGAAGATCTCAGCATTCAAACACGTAGGTCATCACGTATTCTTTACCATTCCAAGTGCTTAGGAACTTGTTGCTAGATAGTCACAGACATTTTATATAAAAATATATATAATGCTTAACATAAAGATTAATTTTGTGCTCTTTCCAAAGTGAATAACAATTTAAAATTTCTGGTTTTCCGAATTTATGATACTAATGTCGCGTGAAAAACTTGTTTTAACACCATCAATGACGTTAAGAAGTTTTGCAGTCACAGTAACACCTACTCCATTCTTTTGAATCCTTGCTTTCATTTGATTTTAGTACAGATTATGACTTCAGGTTTTTCAAGCGCAAGGCTGATTCAAGAAAGAATTCATCCACGTTTGTACCATTCATTGCCGATATCTCAATAAAAAAACTCTGATTTTAATTGAGTACTTTTATTTTGACCTTCTTCAGTAGTGACAACCACATTGTCTGTTTCGTCACATTTATATCCGACAAGGATAAATTCCTTACGAGAATCAGATTTAACGTCAACTATTGCCTTAATGTCGTCTATTCAATCAAAACTGGCTCTATGCTCTATATGTTTTGTCATAAACTAAAACAATGACTGCGCATTTCGTTATGTCCAGTCTTCGTTACTAAGTCACTGTTAAACGGACTTATGTTTCAAGGAACCTTGTCGCATACCAGGAGTTTCCTTCACAGTATTTTGTAAACCTTTTTGGGGAAGAATGATAGTACTAAGTTAAGGATCTATTGTAGGAATTATCGCATCACAAAAAAGTCCTGTCTGCTTATATTTTTTAAATTGTTCAAAAACAAAAAACAAAAAACGCCTCGCTGGTCTCGTGGTAGCGTGTTCGCCTCGAGTGCGGAGGTCGTGTGTTCTAACCCAGTTTGGGTCAAACCAAAGACTTTAAAATAGGTATTTACTGCCTCTCCTCTAAGCACGCGGCATTAAGGGGTAATAGCGAAGACTGGTTGGCTCGGAGTCCGAATAATGTGTCCTTGTAAGGTGACATGTCTTCCTGCGATTTGTTATCTTGTGATCTGCACGTTAAAAATCCGGCTCAGCTTGTCTGTCCAGTACAAAGCAGGGTTAATATTCATATTACATTAACATGTTCTCGTCCTGAGTATGCATATTAATTTGCTACTGGACGTTAAGCAGCCATCCATCATCATCATTAGAGTTGTTGAACAATTGAAACATTGTCAAGCTGAGAAGGCAGCACAATTGTGTATGTTTCATCAATATGATTATGCACTTAAAAATGGGGAAGCTAATGAATGCCTTATTAATTTTCATCATCTAGTTTTCTTATTTAAAACACCCATTTTTGAACATTTTAGACGTAAGACAAGAGGACGAGAAAAAAATAGTCGTGTCTTACTTTGGTCTCTTTCGAGTATAATCTATTTCTAGCAATGGATCACTGTAATTTTTCACAATACCAGAGGAAAGAAAAAACATTTAATAATCGGAGTGTCTATCTTTCTTCCAGTTTGAAGAATAATCAATAGTCTATTTTGTTCGGTCATCCCTTTAAGAGTGGAAAATATTCGATATCAGCATTAAAACCATTTGGCTAAATGTTTCCCGGACGATATGTCAGATTGCAAACGCTCGTATGCATTGTATGGTTTTTATATTTTAGGATGAACTATAGAAAAATAGAATAAACGAGATTGCTTTCAAAATCTATTTCAATAAGAGAGACTCTTGAACAATAGCGACTCGACGCGAAAGAGAAATTGAACGTGAAATAAATCCAGAATTTCCGTTTTACCCGATTACGTTTGCCTACATCACCAATGGATGCAAAGGGCATAACAAAGGTTGTGTGATAAGCAGGTTCAACTACAACATGCATAGACAAGGTTGGAGTTTGTACATCTCTCTGTTATTATATTCTATTTAATTAATTTAAATATGAAATTAAAGGTTTTTATTCGCAAATTTATGAAAACAGAGACACGTGCAATTATGAAAGACATACTTTTGTTCTAGTTACAATAGTAACTGGATAACAAGTCTGTTTATCAAATATTGCATATACAAACAGGTATATTTTCATTTGGAAAAAAAAAAAAAAAAAAAACACAATTGTTTTGATTTATTTCATTTCAGTAAAACGCATATACGCCTATGATAGAAACGGAATGTCGAATTTCAATGCCTTTACATTACAATTCAAGAAAAAAATATAAGGTTTTTTGTCACAATTTTTTTAACCCGCAATGTGTCAAAACGATTTAAATATCTGTTTTAAACACAAAGTGTTCAATCTGTGCAAAAAGGTCCATTATCAGTGAATGTACAATAATTGAGGTGTTGTCTTCTTTGATCTAACCAATAGGGTTCAATCTGCAGACAGTTCTTGTACCCAAATTCATCATGAAATTATTGAGGCAAATACCCAGGACTAGGGTATCTGTGTTAATAGGCTTAACTATGTCACCGTTAGTTCAGAAACATTTTTGAAGCGTAATCTGGTTCTTTGGGGAAATACTGTTTCTGTTTCTAAACTCTGGATTTGATCTTTTCCGATTTGTTTTTGGGTATTGGTATTTATATTGGATAACAATTCTCTCACTAAATAATACAAAATTTGGTGACTGCATACGGAGTATATATATCTCCCAATTGATACGATATTCCCGGGCTTGTATTTCCTATCATGATTTCCTTGATAGATGATTGCTGCTCACAAGGAAGCTATTAAACCAAGAGTTCCAAATGGTGAAGTTGAAATCATCCCTTCGTAAATTCGGAATAACCGTTTCACAGATGATATCGGATATGTTCCTTATGTCGTAACTACAATACCCTTCCCTTTTCACGAATGTGACCTACCGAATTAGACTATTTACCGGATTTGTAATAATATAAGCAACACGACGGGTGCCACATGTGGAGCAGGATCTGCTTACCCTTCCGGAGCACCTGAGATCACCCCCAGTTTTTGGTGGGGTTCGTGTTGTTTAATCTTTTGTTTTCTATGTTGTCTTCTGTACTATTATTTGTCTGTTTATCTTTTTATTTTTAGCCATGGCGTTGTCAGTTTATTTTCAATCTATGAGTTTGACTGTCCCTCTGGTATCTTTCGTCCCTCTTTTAGTTGTATAAGTATTATTTAGTATGTTTGATAGTAAGTGAGTGATTTTGAATACATTCATTAACAATCTGTGCAATTTTGCGTTAGACAGTTTTAAAATGCTTAATTGTGATGACAGGAAACCATTAACAATTGATTTTTTTGAGTAGCAAACACCAAGTAATACATGACTAAACATTTTGTACAAAAACATGATTATATATAAAAACAGACAATTTTATAATACCTTTAATTAAAATGATGAAATGGTGACAATTTAATAAGTTGAAGTATCAGAAAAAAATCCTATGTAGAAAAGACTTATAATATCAGTAAAACGGACATATATTATCATTTATCAGTAAAAACAACAGTCATATGCTGAAGAACAGAGCCGAATAATAGTTGTACGAAGACATATCTACTATATAGATATAGGAAGATGTGGTATGAGTGCCAATGAGACAACTCTCCATCCAAATAACAATTTATGATTGCTACCAAAATAAACTATTGGGACATAATATGCATAACATGAAAACAGTACTTTTTAACCAAAATAGCATACGCAGGAATTTTTTTGAGTAGCAAACACCAAGTAATATATGACTAAACATTTTGTACAAAAACATGATTATATATAAAAACAGACAATTTTATAATACCTTTAATTAAAATGATGAAATGGTGACAATTTAATAAGTTGAAGTATCAGAAAAAAATCCTATGTAGAAAAGACTTATAATATCAGTAAAACGGACATATATTATCATTTATCAGTAAAAACAACAGTCATATGCTTAAGAACAGAGCCAAATAATAGTTGTACGAAGACATATCTACTATATAGATATAGGAAGATGTGGTATGAGTGCCAATGAGACAACTCTCCATCCAAATAACAATTTATGGTTGCTACCAAAATAAACTATTGGGACATAATATGCATAACATGAAAACAGTACTTTTTAACCAAAATAGCATACGCAGGAATGTGCTACAGATGGGATTCATTACACACAGAGTTTAATTAGAATAAACAGTAGATAACCAATATTGACATAATTCCCTTCTGAACAGCCAAATCAAGGTAAAGCAAACTGAGGAAATCGCAATATGAGCTAAACCGAGTGCGGAAGAACACATGCATCATGGCAAAATTTTTCAAAAGATGAAGACAAAATCTGCAGTTTACAAAACATTAACAAGAAAACAAAATTCATCAACAAAAACCCAGACAAAATCAGAGGTGCAGTCAAATAATCTGAAATGAAAACCCATTAGCCCTCGCTTTCAAAAATGGTTAATACAACAAAATAACATGTCTTTCAAGTGGAACATTGTTAATCATAAATTGGCCATTAATACTAAAGTGTCCATCAAACTTCATTTCGCAATTTTGAAACATGTACATTTAACACCTTCATCATGTTTACCTCTTTAAAATAAGCCTAGTAATCATTGATATTGGAAGATTTCTTATTGTTTCTGTTTAATTTATTAACAATTATAACAAGAGATATTATATAGACACTTATCTCTGTTAAAAACTGTCGAAGCAAATCTGATGACCTACCTTATTTTTATTGGATACAAACAACGGTACATTTTGTACAAAGGTAGAAAAGATTGACAAAAATTATGGCCGCAGTGAAAGAGGGTATTCATACATAATGTGAAACTGTTTTCCCGCGTTTTGATATTAACCATATGTGGATTCTAAAAAAGCTCTAAAGAACTTCTTGATAATTTTAAATCTCGATCTTTCTCTGAAAATAATTTTATCAAAACGTTTGATTTTTAAAACCCTGTATACCACCATTCCCATGTGAAATTGAAAAATCGTCTAATTGAAATAATCCACATTTCTTTTCAAAATATCAAATGTAGCATACGCTATAAATTTATTGGACTGAGATACCATACGACATATTGTGTTAATAGTGAACAAAAAGGTAAAATATGCTACACAGAGGAACAAGTGATCAGTATGCTTTTTCTTTTTGACGACATACTTGTTGAATTTTGAATTAGACTTTTTCATAAAATTGTCGGCATTCCTATTGGAACGAATTGTGTGGCTAATCTTGCCGATCTTTTCTTATTTTCATATGAGTCGGAGTTCCTTCACACTTCTTGAAGAAAAAGAAGATCAAAGAAGCCAAATCAAATAATTTCACATTCAGATATATTGTTGATCTACTAGTATCCATTAACAATCCAAACTTTTCTGATTGGATTCTATTAATGTATACATTAAAACTAGAATTTGAAGTGACAACAGACACTGCTTCCTCTGCCTCAAAATTAGACCTATACTTCTTATTTGACACAAGCTGTCATCTAAGTACCAAAATCTACGATAAAAAATGAAAACACCACGTTATTAATTTAATGCGTCCGAAGCGCTTTTTCGGGATTCAGAAGCGCTTTTCTGGACCCACCTCCATCAGGAACGCTTATATTTGGCTATTTTTTAGGTACTTTTGGTCATATAGCTCTTCAACTGTTTCGGTTCTTTTACATCCTTGGCTTTCAAATATTCGGCTTTGAGCGTTTTCGGGATTCAGATGGGCTTTTCTGGACCCACCTCGACCAGGAACGCTCAAAGCCAAGGATGTACAAGAACCGAAACAGTTGATGAGATATTGACCAAAAGTACCTAAAAATAGCCTAATATAAAAGAGAAGATTTTGATTTTGAAATTAATAATTTCCAACACCTTCGCAGCAATATACCATCTTTATCTGCATATGTGAAATACATTTCCAAACTTATTCGATATTCAAGAGCTTGCATCTGCTACTAAGACTTTAGAAAAGGTCACCAGTCTCTTAGCAGAGAATTAATGAACCAAGGTTATATTGAAGAACGTCTCGTCCTTTTTATAAAAAAAGATCCTGTTGATGAATATTCCGTATCAACTTCACATATCATACATGATGGTCTTGAAGTATAAATTCTAGGTACTGACGTTGTTTATCATCTAAATTACGTGTTGTAGTGTTCTTTTTTCTTGTCTGTGTATGTTTTTAACCTTAACAGTTTAGTTCATTTTTGATTATATACTTTTCACGTGAGATGGTATTTATACATCCCGCCATTGAGTTATTGTGCTATGGTCACTGCTGTATTCTTGTATTCCGTTTTGACTTATGTACTTTGTCTGTAGAATGTCTTTGTGCCATTTTGTTTTTCTTTGTTGAAATAATTTCTTGCTTTTATAGTGTTTTAGATTATAACATAATGTTGACTGATGTACCCCAATTTTTGACATTTGTATCTATTATGTCTGTTTGCTTTGATCACACATTGTTGTCAATATAATAAAATTTTATTGATTGTCATACTAGTGAGAGGTTTAGCTAGTTACATAAACTGGTGTAAAACACCATTTTCTACATAAGGAAATACTAGTACCAAGTCAGGAATATGACAGTTGTTTTCTATTCGTTTGATGTGATTGCGCTTTTGATTTCGCCATTTGAAAAAAGGCTTTTCCGTTTTGAATTTCCTTGAAGTTCGGTATTTATGTTATTTTACGTTTTGTTTTGATTACCTAACTCACAAGTAAATGCATATTAGTCTTAAACGGTCATTTTGATCTTAACATCATTTGAAAAGTCATGATCAGACTGTCTGTCAATTTTAAAACTTATCCACTGCCGTACATTCAGCATTTTTCAGACAGTTCGCATTCAGTATTGTTCAGTAGCCTTTGTTATTGCATTGAGACACATAGGTACATCTGTTTTTAATCATATGGTGTAAACTACACTTGATCCTCGTGCAATTTTGTCCACTGTATGAATTCCTAGTTGTATTGTATATCCCATTATGTTGCCAAACAATCATTTTGAATGTTATTTATTAAAGGGTGGTTTAATCTTTCAATTCGATTATCAAAGTATGCAAATATTATGAATAAATCATAGATACAATACAATACAAAAATAATTAAAAGAATATATGATTACATTACTCTTTATTATGAATTGATATTTCATAACCAGAAAACATTTCAAATAGATATTGTCTATGTTTTTATAACATTTAAAGAAAACCCATTTTCAAAGAATAAATCATACAGGAATATTGAAACTGAAACGGGAACATATGCAGCAAATATCATGTTTGGTTTCAACAGCGGCATTGGATTAATCTCAATATTGCTATACAATATCATAACACATGTGTACTTCTGAACTCTATCTTTTTTCTCTTAGAGACTCAGGAATAATTTCAAATCAAATTCTTACAATCTTTTTGATTTCTGTCGAATATTTTATCCACAATATAAAATAGTTATTAACAAGAATGTGTCCATAGTACACGGATGCCCCACACGTACTATCATTTGCTATGTTCAGTGGACCGTGCAATTGGGGTCAAAACTCTAATTTGGCATTAAAATGTGAAAGATCATATCATAGGAAACATGTGTAATTAGTTTCAATTTAATTGGACTTCCACTTTGTCAAAAACTACCTTGACAAAAAACTTTACCTGAAGCGGGACAGACATACGGACAAACGAACGGACGTACGAAAAACATAATGCCCCTAAGTGGGGGCATAAAAAAGTATTTATGACTTTGTTCAATGAAGTAAAGTTTTCGAAATTTGAATTTTTTATTCAATTATTTTAACGTTTTTACATTGACTCTAAATGTTGTTAAAGAAGTAAATGGGATAGTTTTGTTTTGAATGCGTTGTTGTCGGGAGGATAAAATACACACTTTCTTCCACATGTGAAATTGTCGGTTTTTATTTTACTGGGGAATCACAGTTTTGATTGCAAGAAATATATTTTTTTAAATTGTATGAAACAAATTTCTTAGTGAATTAAAAACCTGATTGAAACACATTTTAAATTATACTATCATGGATTAAACTATAAATGAATATGAAAATAAAAAAAAATGTGGTATGATTGCCCATGAGATAACTTTCCACTAGAGTGTCTAGCAACTATATGTCACCGTACGGCCGTCAATGAGCAAAACCCACAATGCATATATATATATATATATATATAAAACGTCTGAATAATAGTCAACGATTTTTCCCACGAGGGCGCTGGATCGTTACGAGTAACGATACATGTACACAATAAATAAATTATATAAACGCCTAAAAAGTGTACACAACAACACCAATAACAAAAAAAGGAACTATAAATGTAATTATTTATAAATATTTCGGATAACAGATATCCTTCATCAGTTAATATGATTGTGATGTTGAATGAATCATATATCAGTCTACTTAGATTAAACTATAACAATCTTGAAATTTATACAATAAAAAGTCAAACCGAACATCAGTTAAGACGCTTGCACAATTCTAAATATGTGTTAAACACGACATAGGTTATATGACTAATTACAACAGAGAGTTCAAATATATGCTTTAAATAAAAATAATAATGTGCGATATGAACTAGCACAATTCTAAAGCTTTAACGGTGACGGCAGTTATGATGTTACAAGAACGATTGCGTCAATAAGAATTCCAAATAAACAGCACTGAACGATATAAATTTGTAAATATTTCAAATTTGACAACGGTAGAGTAGTTACAACAGAGTCTGCGTATTTAAACATCGCAAACAAACGGCCGTTAAAATGTTATAATAAATTTTGACTAAGGTTAACTAGAGGAACGTGGCTTGGTACTTTTATATTTCTCAAAAAAATAAGAAATTTAAATTGGTATATTCAACAAATTTATTTTAGAGATATTTAAATATTTATAAATAATTACATTTATAGTTCCTTTTTGTTATTGGTGTTGTTGTGTACACTTTTAGGCGTTTATATATATATATATATATATATACAAGTCTAAATTGAAAACAACGTTCAAACCTATGATTGCGTTGGATAAAACCGCAATTTTATACGTGTGCATGCAAAACAAATTTCTTGTTAGAGGGTCTAAATACAGCACAAACAACATTTTTCAAAAGACCAAAAAAGAGAAAAAGTATATTTTAACAAAACGCATTTGACTAACAAATGTTCTTAAACCCTGCTATATATATATAAATCTATAAAAGGTTCCGACATGACAAATGCAAAACGAGAAGATTTACGGGCTGATATATGTACAAATGTTAAACGAAAAACAAATATGATAATATGACATACAGCAACAAACCACGAAAACTGAATTACAAGCTTTTGACTAAGGACAGGCACATATAAAATGCGGAGCGGTAAAACATGTTTCTCTGTGCTCACCCCCACCCCGAATTTGGGACAGTATTGTAACCTTTTAACATAAGAACTAACTATAAAACTCAGTTGAAACAGGCTTGACTTAACAGATCGACACAAAGCACACAAAACACAAACTGACGTAAAGACTTTCGACACAATGTACCAATCATAGAGTACTCGCAGTTACTAAAAGCTAGTTCAAAGCAAATAGCATCTAATACAAAATCTTGTATCCTACACTTTTATATCAAACAGTAGATATACAATGGATTAAGTGTAACAATGTTATAAAAGTCAGAGAAAACATGATATTGTGCAATGCCAAAATTTAAGTATCAGCAGAATTAAGTTAAATCTATAAATAACAAAATTAATATTTGTACTGATTTGAAGAATTCATTATAATGAAGTTCGTTGTACATATGTTAAAATTAAAAAAAATGATATGTTGCCAGCAAAATATTTTGCAACCTGATATTAATTATTCAATAATAACACTTAGGTTATTGATTCAAATCTTAAATACTTCGAAACCTCGGGTACTCTCTCTGTACTAATATGCAACTTTGACTTCCAGTAGGTTGAAATTCAAAGCATAACAACAAAAACTGACTAAAATAGTTAAACAAAACATTCTGAAAATGAAAACTAGTTTAGGAAACCCAATAAAATAGTTGAAGAAATATTTTGCTTTGAAAAAATAATAAAATTACTTACAACAAGGAAAACCATCAGTTAGAAATTTGTTTGGAAGACGAACATTTAAGCATGTACAAATGTACATACAGAAATAAGAAATTCTTCTAAAATGCGTTGAATTTCATTTCTTTAATGAATCGAAAAGCTATTAGAAGCATGGCGTATGGAATGTTCGTTTTCTGGCATCGATAACTTAAAATTTATTTGTAAAACGTGATGCTTTGTTTGCTACATGTCAATTTCATAGATGAGTACGTCACTTGTAATAACTATACATATGATTTGCGTATCCAATAATGCTGTTGATTGTTTTTCTCAATCACACGATAGAAAATTCAAAAAAACCTTCAAACTTGCTCAAGTAAATGCAAAAAAAAAAACATACTATATTTTTTTTTTGTACATTAATTAGGCCGTTAGCAAAAAAAATGGTTAGTTTTCTCGTTTGAATTGTTTTACATTTGTGATTTCGGGGCCTTTTATAGCTTACTATGCGGAATGGGCTTTTCTCATTGTTGAAGGCCGTACGGTGACCTATAGCTTTTAATTTCTGTGTCATTTGGTCTCTTGTGGAGAGTTGTGTTATTAGCAATCATACCACATCTTCTTTTTTATATCTTATGTTTTAGGAATTATTTTAATTAATAATTCACACTGTAAAAATTAATATTGCATAATATATATTTTTTCCTTTAGAAAGAAATTTTTCAATTGAAGGTTTTTTAAATATCAGTCTAAATAAAACAAAAGTGGTAAAACTATTCCCAAAATACATACTGAGTAGAAAAAGACAGCAAGATAACAACATTTTGATGTTTTGAAACAACAGCAGCTACAGCTGTTGCAACTACAAGAACAACGGCAACACCCATCAAATATGACACCAGCTACTAATGAAAGTAAATATCTAAAGAAAAGACTACCGACAAAAGACTGAAATATAAAGCTGGGGGAGATAGGAAAGCTTGTCCTACTGATCCCAAAAAAATACTAGTTGGTATTGATAAATATCCTGCTACTAACCTCACAAAAATCATTCTCACTAGGGTCCTTCTCGGGAGAATATTGTGCAGTGGGGGATATACAAGGACTATTTTTGTAATGACAAAAATTGTTTCAACTGACAATGATACAAACAACGAAACAAAAAATGTCTTATAGAGAGCTTCCCATGCAAGCTTTTCAGAAATTTTGCATATCAAGGGATTATTCAATGATGCTTTTATTTCACTTATAATCTGTTCTCCTGAAGGAATTTCTGAAAAACATGGAATGTCATTATACTTGTCCAACACATTATCTGCTTCGCGTATAATATTGTTTCCGAAAAGATTAGAACATGTTTCATTGCTTCCGATATTGGAAATGTGGGCGGCTACACCTGCAATCATCAACCTGACATAAGAGTATCGTGTTAGTGAACCTTCCATTGAACTGACAAGCGCGATTATCAATGCTACTTTTAGTCCAACTTCTTTGAATTCTCCTAATACAAATGTACAGATATCGGCACAACTTTGTCTTGAATTTGCTTCATAACATAGGCATTTCCAGTTAATATTTGATTTACTGCGTGTTCACAATTGTTGGCTCCAAAATCGTAAATTTTTTCTCCTAATCGCTGATAAAATCTTTGTCGTATTTCAAATGTGTCTGAAGAGGATGGGCGATGTGCGACAAGAAAAAGTCCTGAGTTGAAATCGAACAGTTCATTTCTTGTATCTCTCTCAATAACTATTATAACTATTGTTTCACTAATGAATTTTCCTATTCCAAATCTACTGTTATTCGTCAAAATTTCTCTCGATGATGTATAATGAGCAACTAAGACTTTAATTTGATTCCTTCCTTGATGGACGACTTCAATCAGTATAAAGTGATGATGATAACTGCAGCATGACGAGGGTCCTTTTCTTTTAACTTTCAGATGTACGTATTTCGTTCTGTCTGTATTTCTAATAATCTCAGAAAATGCTGTGAAATCCCTTATGGCTTGGTTCTGTTGATAAACATAAGTACTGTTATAAGTATTATTTTATTATTTTTTTTCAAATATCAAAACTAATGGGGCCTTGTTTTGTATACTCAAGTAAGATTACTGACTCAATTTATATAAAATTGATATCAAACATTGCTACTTTTTTGCATAAACATATTCAACACTGAAATATACTTAAGAAACCATAATTCCTTATTTAAATGAACAGTGCAGGTGCTTTATTTTTTATTTTTCAGGTTTTTTATTTTTTCCTTCAATTTTGGACAAAAGAGTTTTTTTTATTAGGATAAATCCAGGAAAGCACTTTGGACGCACCAAATTTAATGAATTGGTTTTATTCCTTTCGAGGATTTAGGCAACACCTCATTGGTTAATTGAAAAGAAATCATCAGCATCTGGCATCATCATATGGGATTTATATCTCTCAATTTGTTTGATTCGCTAGTGTATGTAATAACGTATTTGATTTTACGAAAAGAAACCTATAAATTATTACACCAGGGTTTTCGATATCACAAACATGTCAAAACTTGTATTCAATTTTATTATCACTACAAGGACATCATTTGTAAATATAGATAAACGTACAGACATATTATACGTTCAGGTATTTCACATTCCATCTGTTATGGTAATAATTTCTACAAAAGCACAAAATTTGCGTCATTCACCTCAAAAGCCAACCAAACCTTTAAACAGACCTTTTCACAAGGGATATAGTTATCATCATGACCATACTATAGTCAGGTCATTAAAGATTCATGTTTTAAGAATTATTATTGATTCACTCATAGGGTCTTTGAATAGGAAATAAACACACTTATTCTAAAAGCAGTTATTGGTATGAGACGGGTTATGTTCTTCTCGTAAAATTTATGATTAAATGATACTAACGGAAGGGATTGTGGTTAATTTTTATGAGACGAAGACATCCATTGTACTCTTTCAATCAGTCTGCTAGTAGTTCTTTTTAAATTTATGTTTATTATTGTCATTTTTCTTTTGTAACCTTTTGCAACATCAGACTCGGACTTTTTTTAAACTAGTATTTACTTTGCGTTTTTCTTTGTATTTGTTTGTTCCACGTTGGCTTAAGGTATAAATAGGGATTTAGATCTCACAATACATGTTCAACCCCCGCCGAAGTCTTGCCTCTGTCACAAGTCAGGAACCACTAGCTACAAATGTAGTCTTATGCGTTGTTATTTTTTGGTTCATTTGTATGTTTCATAGTTTAGTATGGCGTCCATTCTGCTGAACAGTATACATTATTGATTAAAGACCAGATAAAGCCCGCCTCCGGGTTGGGGGTTTTCGGGGTCGCTTGAAGACGCATTGATGGTCTTGGACTGGTTTTTGGTCTTTAGTCAGGTTATTGTATCTTTGACACATTCCCCGTATCCATTCTCTATTCTATCTCGCAGGTATAATTCACCTTTATTGGATTTGGCTATTATTTTTCTGCCCATTTCTGTCAAAAGCGCCTAGTGTATTCAATTACACATGTAGTCATACAATTTTGGATTTGTTTTGTGTTCTTAATGAAGGTAACTGCAACACATTCAAATTACAATATTGAAAAGGGATTCGAAACGTTTACTTTGAATTTGTTGAAACAATCTTGTAGTGTAAAATGGACTCTCATCTAAGTATAACTTGGAATATGAAGGATGAGAGTCATTCTAGTAATTGAGCCTGAGGCTCGAGAGATGTAACATATAACATTCATTTCCCGATGTGCAACGAGGCATCTCAGTTAAAAGAGGTCAAAATCCTGACCTATGAGTATGACGTAGCTATACCTGTCTATAAATGCCGCGGCTGTTACATGTGCTAATAATATTATTTTCCGAGCACCGAGGTGTCTAACTCGTTTTAATCTGTGACGACGTCCAGAATTTTTAGATTTTGTAAAACTGTGAATGTTGTTCCAGTAAATATTGTTTTATAAACATTAAACGTTGCACATCGGGAAATGAATGCTGTATGTAACATCTTCGAAGAGCGTAATTATAAGAATAACGGTACTAGGATATAGTGTGTAAACATTGTCTCAATGGGTCGTCTGTATTTGCAGTGAGGTGAGAGGGTTTTTTTTATTGCTCCGTGTTGTCATTTACTTTTTCAACTTCGTGTTCGGCTTTAAAGATTATGCCCTTTAGCTGAATATCTGTGAATTTAATCTTTGGTGTTTATGTTGACAGCACCTATTGCACTCAGTGATCAGCACCCAGTCAACTTGCAAAAATTTTTATAGTCTTTTTCAATTTTTTTTATCTGAAAATAGAAATTCACAACAAGGGTCTGTAAAGAAATACACTTTTCGACAAAAGAGATGCTTTAAATTTTCCAATAGTGAACTTTTTATTTTTGTATAACTACAAACATGCGGCGTCTTCATTAAAAAAATATAATCTGAAAATATTCCCAAACTAGCGTTTACCATATTGATTTCCTTGGTAGAGGAATTCCACAACTAGAGGAGCTATTTCATCAAGGTATCAAGATGGTGGAAGTTTCAAAACATCTGCGAATGTTTTAGTTACGTTACTGTTATGCGTTCGACCATGATGGAACATTTGTGTCGACTATAACCACTGATATGTTCCACTTGTCTAGCCACAATACTTTCCATTTTCCCCTTGATGGTTATATAAATAAATGCAACTTATTACCATATTTTATATTTGCAAGCTAGTAGGACCTGATACCCTTACGGTTTTACCTAGAGTTTTTAGGGGTTCGTGTTGGTCAATCTTTACTGGAGTATCTGCTAATGCGTTTGTCTATCGTTCTGTTCGGCAATAGTTTATGTGAATTTTCAGTTTGAATCTTCATACTCAGATGCTATGATTTAGTTGACAGACAAAAACTCAAAATTATTATCCATAACTACCATAATGAAGATATTTTAAAACCGTAATTATAAAATTCATATATCTTTGGTAAAAAATCATGTGAATAGGAAAAAAACATTCAAAACGCATGATTATCATGCATGTTACGCTCGCACGCTCTTCTATTCCCAGATATACAGTATTGAATGATACATTGATGTTAACACTGTAAGTTTTCGATCATTTCCTTGTGACTTGAACTTAGGAAATAAAAGTATTACATGTATTATACTATGAATTTTGCTTACAAATGATGAATCAAAGATTTTTTTTTTCGAAAACTTTAGCACTTATACAAAAAGATTTGATCTAATAATATGTTTATTTAAGACATTCTCAACTATTGCATTTGATAAGTAGAAAGCGTAACGTTTGTATATGAGTAAAACAAGAACAAGTAGACAAGTTGCGTTTGGTTTTCATAGAAATACCGATTGTTTGTTCTCGTCCTCCAAACGTCCTTCAAGTACCTTGATAATGTCATGGTGATGTAGTTATTTTCATCTCATAGTGCTTTTTTTTAATATATATGGGTTTTCTCTCTTTCATATAACAAGAATATAACCTTTGATTAATAGACATAAAAAAAGTCAATAAACTTTTGAAAATCAAAACTCTTCTTGTAGATTTAGTTCAATTTTTCTATCCTTTTAAGTACAAAGAGTACATTTTAAATGTCCAAAATGATATTATTCATGTGTGT
Organism: Mytilus coruscus; assembly: GCA_017311375.1. Classification (NCBI taxonomy): domain Eukaryota; kingdom Metazoa; phylum Mollusca; class Bivalvia; order Mytilida; family Mytilidae; genus Mytilus; species Mytilus coruscus. The sequence goes on from CM029603.1 coordinate 67,609,124, forward strand.
ATCCTATGATTTTTTTCCCTCTTTGTGCAGATTCGTACATTTATCATATGTTTTTGTTATTGTTTCAAATAGAAAGAAGGTGTTAGATAAGATGAGCTGACTAATTATAATAGTTCCACTTACTTCATTGTCTGATGTATATACCGGAGAGTCAATGCTTCCTTCATTCACATTCTCTATGTCAGAATCAATTTGAACAAGTGTCTGATTTTGATCATCAGACATAATTGTTCTTCCGATATATCTACAATCAAAATATATTCACAGAGTCAAACTTCGAAAAATAGAATTGAACCCTTTTACTTTTATAGGGATAATAGTATAATAGGTTGTTTTCATTAACTATATTGCGTAAACTTCAATTCAAGCACTAAGGTAGAATGAATAACATTTATAATAAATCACTTCCTAAACATACTTTTTTCTTAAAAATATTTTTCATCAATTCAATTCAATTTTATTGCCATCAAACATTTACAGTGATTGTGGCAATAAAAGTTTAAATAAAAAATAAACAACAAAATAAATACAAAACAGAATACCCACCCCCCTCCTCCCCCCCAAAAAAAAATCATCATCAATAACTTCACTAAATAAATCATTACAATGAATGTGTTCAAGTAGGTTTTCACAGGTTAAATTATACTTTTGTACTATTATCATGATTATATTGACAGTAGTTAAACGAATTGTGTTCATATGTTGTTTTTTTTTCAAATGATAATTGTTACATTTTTTACCAAGTGAATTTAAAAGAATCTACATTAGAAGATCAGATTACAGAGACAATAATCACCGACTATTACTAAATTGATGTTTAACGAAGCCCAATGTCGAGCTCTGTTTAGACGACACATTTAAGCATTTATAGTATTAAGCTTTGGATTGTGTACAGCACAGTTCTGTAAAAGAGAGGCGAAAGATAACAAATGGACATTCAAACTCATAAGCCGAAAATATACTGATAACGCCATTGCATTGGCAAAGGCTTTTCCTTGTGGCATAGCAGGTTTTGTTGTTACGTTTTAATTGCATTAGGTTGGAATTCATACTCATTGATACAGAAAGATGACAAGATGAATTCGTTACGGAGATATAAACATACAGACAGAAATAACAGTTGGTCATTATATAAAACATTGTAAAATTAATGGTCAGAGTGGTACTTTTGTAATTCTAATACATATCTCGTTTAACCCGGTTTAAAAAGTATTCTGGGTTAAACATGTGAAAGTAACGACCAATGGAAAGGAAAGTGATACTATCATCAAATTTCACAGCCAGATTTTTGTATTGTCACTATTTCATCCTACGCCTATCACAATAGATATTTGATACTTAACCTTTGGAAGAAAATTTTTAATCAAACAAAATACTTTTATATCCATGTACTCAGGTGTTTGCCGTTTCATTTAAGAAACAGGTACATTTTCGTATGTATCAAACATGTCTTTAGATGAATATACAAAGGCTCGTTTCTATATATCATGATAAGAAAAGTAACATCAATACTATTTATCATCTAAATTAGCAATTGAGTAAATAGAAACCTAAGATCATATGTTGTTAGTTTATCTGTTTTTATGGTGTATAATATAATTTCAAATTGAACTGTTAGGGTAGATTATTATCGGGTTAGAATCCAAGATTAAATTTACGTTAAATCGTTTTCTAATAGTTTTACTTACGTTTATGTTGCATTTATAAAAGTAAGAAGATTTGGTATGATTTCCAATAAGACTACTCTCCATCAGAAACAAGTCAACTTAAACTATGCTGGACATCACATGTAAGCCTATGACTTTACGTGTTAAGTCTTAAGAAATAGACATTTCAACATTCTACAATAATATTAACGATACCAAGATTACGGAACACATACGCCGGGCCAACTCAATGACATAAATATACAATTTACATGTGATAGAGCTAAGAGTGTGGAAATTAAATTCCTTATCTCCAATTTTATAGAATTATAAGTATTAAACGCCTTTTTAAAGGAATTTATTGGTGTATAAACTCGACCAATTCACTCACAAACAAATAAAGTCCGAAGGACTTTTATGATATGTTTGTGAGTGACTTGGTCCAGTTTATACACCAATAAATTCCGTTGAAAAGGCGTTTAATACTTATAATTCTATAAAATTGGAGATAAGGAATTTAATTTCCACACTCTTAGCTCTATCACATGTAAATTGTATATTTATGTCATTGAGTTGGCCCGGCGTATGAATATATTTTTTTGTTAACGTCAAAAAATGTGCTCAATGAAATTTGCTATCTGATAAAAAATAAACTGCAAAAATATCTTAACATTCAAATAAATGATTTGTGTTTATTATTTAATTTAATGATGCACGCAAAGTGAAAATAAATATTTAAAAATATTTTAACATTCAAATAAATGCTTTGTGTTTATTATTTAATTTAATGATGCACGCAAAGTGAAAATAAATATTTTCAACGTCGCCGCCATCTTGTTTACATTGGTTACAAAAAGTAGTTCAGTCAACGTCGTCTAGAGACTCTACCGGAAGCCCTCTCGACCAATCATATAAACGTATTCCCTAATATGAAAATCATATAAGAATTATAGGTCTTTAGGCCACAATGAAATAAAGATAATGAAGAGCTGATAAAACCAAACAGATTACCTAAAGAAAAGCCAAACATGACCGCGGTATCAAAGTTATGAATCTGGGATATACAATTTTGTTGTTTTACACTTTTCATTTTTGGGGTCCTTTATAGCTTGCTGTTCGGTGTGAGCCAATGCTCCGTGTTGAAGGCGGTACTTTGATCTATAATGATTTACTTTTTACAAATTGTGACTTGGATGGAGAGTTGTCCCATTGGCACTCATACAACATCTTCTTATATCTTTTTTCTTGATTGATAATGACATCAAGTAAAGTAAATAAAGAAATATTTGTGTTCTCATTTATTATGAGATTGCTGAACAAAGGAAAAATGCAAGATTAATTATATAGATTCCGGAAATTTTGAATTAGAATGAAACAATCAAAAATAAAGTATTTATTTTTTTGAAACATTTCCTGTCACAATTTTTGTTTTCATAAAAACATCACAGAGCATTTTTCGGAATTTGACTGGTGATACTCACGACGACTAACAGACATTAATCGTTTCACCAGAAGTGATTTAACATAAAATCACTAAAATAAATGATAAAGTGAAGGGATGAAAAAAGTTAAGTAAACATAAGCTGTGCTGCTACACCACTGTTCCAGGTTACGGGAGGAGTGTCGCCCACACACATGTTTTTAAACCCAAAACATGTCTTTGCTAAGTCAGAACCTTATATTCAGTGGTTGTCGTTTCTTGCGGTATTTCGTATTTGTTTTTTTATTATTGTTTTGTACATAAATATTTTTCTCGGTGGCAATTTAATGGCCTTTTATAGCTTGCCATGCGGTATTGGTTTTGCTCATTGTTGAAGGCCTGTTCGGTGGTAGATAGCTGCCAACCTCTCGACGTATAAGTCATGTGGTCTCTGGTGAATAGTTGTCTCATTTGCAATCATACCTTGCTTCTTATTTTGTAAATGATAAAACCATCTTTAAGCAATATCTTGGGCAAGTTATAACATGTACAATATTTCTGTTCATGTTATAACATGTACGAAATCGAAACTTGTACACGATTTATTATTATAACAATCTAGCACTCATATACGGTTAAATATTTTAAAATTAGCATTATTATCAATATTTAACCGACAAATTAAAATGTATTTGTCATTGCCCAGAATGAAATAAGGGACAGTTGTTACAATTTAAATCTTAATAAACAAAAATGATATTTTTGTAAAGTCAAGTTCATCTTTTTGTTTTCTAGATCTGAAACGATGATTACCATGTAGTAAGGCCGACTGTATCATACATATTTTGTACAGCCTAATAAAAAAATAAGAAGCTGTGGTATGATTGCTAATGAGACAACTTTCATCACGAGACCAAAATGACACAGAAATTAACAACTATAGGTTACCGTACGGCCTTCAACAATGAGTAAAAACCATACCGCATAGTCAGCTATAAAAGGCCCCGAAATGACAAATGTTAAATAATTCAAACGAAAAAACTAACGGCCTGATTTATGTACAAAATAAAGAACGAAAACCAGACAACATCTTAATTACTGGCTCCTGACTTTGGACAGGCACATACAGAATGTGGCGGGGCTAAACATGTTAGCGGGCGCCTAACCCTTCCCAAATCTGGGATAGTGGTGAATTAGTACAACATATGAACAAACTATAAAAATCAGCTTAAAAGGGCGTAACTCATCAGATCGATACAAAGAAAAAACAAGTATCAAAAACAAAGAGTGGACGTGACAGGGTTCTTATACATCCCCCCCCCCAAAAAAAAAACCCCACTAAGTACAGATCTTAGAGTACTCACAGTTACTGAAAGATAGTGCAAAGCCAGTAACAAGTAATAACAAACATCATGCATCTGAGACTAACATATCAATTAGTTCACATCCAACATCCAATGGATTTAGTGTAAAGACGTAATTAACAGTCAAAGAAAAACTCGACCTTGCGCTTTGCCAAGAAACAGGTATCGACAGATAAAACCATGAATACGTATATGTATATAAAAATAATATTTAGTTTGATTTTAATTTACTGATAACAAAAGCAATAGTTATACCAATTAAAACAATATTCAATGATCTAATTACTTAGTGTTGAATTAGTAACCGTTTAACTTAAGTTGGTTTCAATTGACATTGTAGTGTGAGAGGAGAAGATTTTTGTTAACGTTAAGACGGTCGACAAGTGATTACAATATATCACACTGAAAATTTTGGAAAAGTGAGCTAGAAATGCATGAAATGGATTAACGGAGAATTTTGGTTTCCTTTTATACCAAAAATACAGAATTATCATGATTTATGTCCTTAACATTACTCAAGTTACTATGTAATCATATTGGGAATATAATCGTTTGATGACGTGAAATGTGATATATATTTTCCTCAGCATTATCTCGGAAGCAGCAGGGAACAAACAGTTAAAAAAAGTGCCTTGAATTTTTCAAGGTTAAACATTCATGTATTTACTTTATATAGTATCCTTTATTGTAACAAATATTTCGGGAATTTCTTGTACAGTTCTCTTATTTCCTGTTGAAAACCTGGATTCCCCACCTATCATAAATAAAATGTGATTCTTGGTCTCTATCATATTTCTAAATACTAGCGATTGGTATTTCTCCATTAAGTTTAAGTAGATTATGTGTTGATGTCAGCTAGTTCCTTCATTTTAAAAATACACTAAGACCGCTGTCGGATATAATAACAAATACAGAAGTAGCTATTGACGTAATATGTAATTGTAAACACAGTTTTCTGTTATATAGTCTTTTAATTGTATCATTATAAAAGACAAAACAGTCAAACAGTCAAATAAGTCATTGCTTAACCAAAATGCACAAGAATTTATAAATACGAATCATCAAGAAAGTCAGCCACAGCCCAGTTTCAAGCAACGCAAATACATCAGCGTCCAGCATGTACCACAAACTTCCCAAATTAAATTTACCAACGTTCGGCGGGAGTATGTTGGATTGGCAACCCTTTTGGAATTCGTTTAGTACTGCCGTACACGAAAACCTGTCTTTAAACGACGTGCAGAAATTTAATTACTTAAAATCTCAACTGTTCGGAGAAGCCACCCAGTGCATAGCAGGTCTACAAATAAATAACACAAATTACGGACAAGCTCTACATGTACGAAAACAAAGATTCGGTCAACCACACAAGATAGTACATGCTTACATACAGAGTTTTATCAGCCTTCCTAGCCCATTACTCATTTGAAAAAATTCTACGACAGCATGGAGAATTACATCCGTGGCCTTGAAGGTATAGGGGAGTCCCAGGAGTCGTTCGGAAGCCTTTTAGTGCCCATATTATTAAATTAACTACCCGGGAACATACTAGAAAATATGGTACGTGCCCACGGAGGCGACCGCTGGAACTTGTCGTCGTTACGGCAAGCTATACAACATGAGATTACGATTAAGGAAGCGGGTCAGTCGGTAAACGGTGATGATATAGAGCCAAATTTCACACCCACGTGTTTCGCTATTTATTTTTAACGCTACATTATTGAAACATTTATTTAAGAATTGAATGCTTCTTTTTGTAAATTTATTGGAGTGTAAAAGCGTTGACTGAAGTACATTTTGTATGAAGCGCGGAAGCGCTTCATTCTAAAAATGTGCGCACGGTCAACGCTTTTACAACCCTATAAAATTACTAAAAGAAGCATTCAATACTAATAATTACATTTTTTTTCTAGGGTCATGAAAACACGATTTCTATCAAGTTTTTCTTTCATTTACCTGCGCACTTTATTGTCGAAGCTCGTGTCATCATGAATGTTAAATTTCATTTTGAAATGAAGGTTAATTTCAGAATGACGCGAGATTGCTGTGAGACAATCAAAATAAAGTATCATAATGAAACATATATGCAATGTAATTATTGAAGGTTAAAATTACTACTGCTGAAATACTCAAGCGTGATTTGTATGTAGACAACGTTCTTACAAGTGTTGATACGAAAGAAGTCGCCTTAAATTTCTTTGAAGAATCCAGAGAACTCATGACAAATGCAGAATTCAATTTGAGAACATGGAAGTCTAAAAGCAAACAACTTAGCGATGAAGCTACAAAGGCAAACGTACTTGATAAGGATAGCGCGACTAAAATTCTTGGAATGCGTTGGCATGCGAAGTCAGACAGATTGACATTTGCGAAACAAAATGAAAATCATACTTTGACAACTTACAAGCGACAAAGAGAGAAATTTGCGAACATTGTCGTCAATGTACGACATACTCGGAATTCTTGGACCAGTGACTGTAAGAGCTAAGTTACTTATACAAACATTATGAAAAGAGGGATATGATTAGGAATAGGTTTTACCTAGCAACATAGTTAAATCATGGTGTAAAATCTTAGATGACATTAGAGATGTTACCGCACGCTATTATTTTACCGATCTAAATGAGAACGAAAGCAACGAAAACATAACCCTGAAACGACACAAAACTATGACTGGAAATACGTACCAACTGAATCCTATCAAGCCGATCTTCAAACTCGAGGAATATCAACAACGCAATTCAAAGATTCAACTCTGTGGATGCAAGGACCGTCATGGATATCGGATGAGAACAGTTGGCCTACACGGACCCCTCAAGTGAAACAAGAGACTCTTTTGTTGACGACAACAGATGACAGCGAAAAGATGAAACCGTGTGTATTGAATGGAATTTCGAAATTAATCGATTTATCAAGATTCTCGTCATTGAAAAAGTTACTACGAGTTACATGGTACGTGTTGAAATTTGTGAATCAATGTAAAAGTAAGCGACCGTATAATCTGAGGAAAAATTCTAGACACGAAAAATATATTACGAAAGATGAAATCGAGTGCGCAACTCGTACGTTGATTATAGACATTTAGAATGAAAATTTCAGTAGTGAAAAGGAGCAACTCACGAACCAGTCTCAGGGCGAGAATCTGCCTTTAGTAAGACAATTGCGCCTGTTAATAGACACAGAAGGTGTCATTCGATGCGCCGGGCGCATACACAATTAACCGCTAGACGACTCTGCGAAATTCCCAGTGTTGTTACCGAAGAAAAATGAATTTACGGACTTAATCATATTGAACGCGCACCTGCAGATGTTAAATCCAGGAGCTTGACAGACAATTACGCAAATCCGCCAATCATATTGGATACCGTCTATCAGACAGTGCGTGAACCACATCGTACAGAAATGTGTAACGTGCCGAAAAGTGACTGGAAAAGCGTTTGCACAGCAAATTTCACATCCTCTACCAAAGGATAGAGTCACCGACATGATTCCGTTTACGCCAACTGATGTTGATTTCGCTGGACCACTCTTCGATAAGGAAAATGGATTTTTGACGAAAACATATATTAGCCTAATCACATGTGCGTGTATTCGTGCCGTACATCTTGAACTTGTTACAGATATGACAATCGAGTCATTCAAATTAGCGTTTACACGATTCGTTAGTAGAAGAGGAATTCCTAGTACTGTGTATTCCGACAACGCACCAACCTTCGTTTCCGCTTCACATGACATTGCAAAGGAAATGCACATTCGAATTAATTGGAAATTTATTCCGAAAGTAGCACCGTGGTACGATGGTTGGTGGGAGAGACTAGTTGGAATTACGAAAACGACATCGAAAAAAGCGCGCGGAAAATCACAGGTCAATTATGACGTATTACGAACGATTTTAATAGAAATAGAACGTGTAAACAACGATTGTCCGATTATGTGTGTGTCGTCCGACATCCGAAATCCAGAACCGCTAACACCGTCACATCTACTACAGGGAAGAAGATTATCGCAAGAGAACAATTCCGATGCAGAGGACAATAATTCGAATTTAGATCCCACAGAGGCGAAAAACGTTTGAACCATAAAGTTACTTTAATTGAACACTTTTCAAAACGATGGAGGATGGAATACCTCACCGGATTAAGAGAATTTCATCGCGTCGCCGGAGACCAAAGCGCACATGTAAAAGTCGGTTCTGTCGTACAAATCATGGACAATTCACTGAGAATGATGTGGAAACTAGCAGTAATAAAAGATGTGATCACCGGGAATGATGGAGTAGTGAGGGCAGTCAAACTTCGTACATCAAATGGACTGATTACAACGAGGCCAATTGTGAAACTGGTTGCACTGGAAATATGATCTGTAAATGGTTAAAGCGTTTTTCAATAGCCCTTTTGAACCATACATGAACAGTTAATGCATTTTGCGGCCCCAAGAATGTTGTGAATTAGTTAAGTTTCAGTTCAGTCTATTTTATATTACACTCTTTTATTTGGTTAACGTTTTAGCGCCATTTTTAAGTAACAATAGGCCCGCAACGTCGTCACTTGCCGACGTCTCGGTATTAGCAATGACTCCAAGTAAAGAATACTAAATTTGAAGACGTTCTTGAGTTTATAGCCATTACAGGCCTTTATTATCAACACGTTCAAAACAAACACAAAAGAGGTCTATGCGTCAAATAAAGACAATTCTCCTTTATAAAAAAAAAAAAATATATGTAGAGAAATTTACCAGTTATTTCTATACAGGCAATACCATTATTGATAGCTCTTTCTCGGTAAAAAACAACGTTATATTTGCGTTGCAGCTTATATATAAAAACACAATTTTATTTATTGGTCAAGATCTTAAATGTCATACATTGTACATATTGTCTCGACAATTTTCCAGTTGGGATGAAGACTTATATATACTATATAAATATTATATATCATATAACAATGTGAAAATCATTATGAAATCATCTTTAATACCCATAACATTTTGACATTCACCCCTCAAGACAAAAAACTCCTTTGTTGACATCTGTTTATTACCTATAGTATGGATATTTTAATTCCTGATTATTACAAATACAATGTTATAATATGAAAATAGGGAGATGTGGTATGATTGCCAACTGAGACAACTATGCACCAAAGTTCAAATGAAGTGAATGTAAGAAATTATAGGCAACCGTACAGCCTTCACCAATGAGAAAAACACATACCGTAAAATCGGCTAAAAAAGGCTCCGACATGAACAATATGAACCAATTCAATTGAGAAAACTAACGGTTTAATTGATAACAAAATAATTTACGAAAAACAGAAACGAAATATAACTGACATAAACTAATAACAATAGCTGAACTATAGACACCTGACTTGGGAGAGGCACAAAAAGAATGTGAAGAGGTTAAACATGTTTGAAGGTGTTAACCCTCCCCTAACCTGCTGGGACACTTGTGTAACAATACAGCATAATAACAAACAAAGGAAATCAATTGAAAATGGCTTAACTCATCGCATCGGTACAAAGCAGAAAAAAACATCTAACAAATACACAGACCGGACGTGGCAGGGTATTTACACATCTCTCATAATGAAAAAGACTCATAAAACATATTTGAGAGTACTCGCAGTTACTAACAGCTAGTTCAAAGCCAATAACAAAAAATAAAGAAACCATGGAAGTATCGACAGATTTTTATACCAATAAAATATTGTTCAAAGATATAATTACAGTGTTGAATTGGTAACCTTGCAGAATAATCTTACATATTATTTTTTCTAATTTCACATCTACACAAATGATCTACATGTACATGGTCATGAGTTCATGTTCAATACATATATTATATATGTTATAAATGTATTCTTGATATCAAAATATATTTGAGGAACAAATTTACTTTAAAAATTTATTCTGAAACAGACACTGTACTAGCTTATTTTCTGATAGTTATGAATTGTACCGACGTTGCATAACATTTTGCTATGGTCGAGTCCGATTTTTAGTGCGGAATTAAACATATACTATTTGTTTTAAGGTTCTTTTATATATAAAGTTTAATGATTCTTAAAAGGTTAACTTGGAATTGAAAAGCAATGATTGCAAACTATCATTGAATTTCTTACGTACATATGTAAATTAATATCACACTACAAGGGTCTTCAACTGTTTTTTATGTTTGCTATTTGTTTTGTCCCCATTTCGCACCTGAAACCTTATATTTAACCGTTTATGTGTTCCCTGTGCATATATTACCTTCCTTAACGATATACTATATCAGTGGCCCTTTCCGCGACCTAAAAAATATTTGGCATGTATTTTTCCAAGCTACTTCCCCGTAGTGGCAGGTGATGACTCTACATGAGTGTTTATTTTAGCGATATCAACTATTTAACGGATAAAGTTTTGATACATAACAACATGTGAATAATACTATTGAAAAAAAATGGATAAAATTTGATCAAATATTCTTTTGTTTCCGTATGAATTAAAAATGTTAAAAAACACTTGAAATAGAAGTACATTCATTATGTTGTTCAAGATTTTCATATCTATTGCCCCTTAACATTATTGATTGAAAATATATTACTATAATGGCTAAAAGAGAGGCGAAAGATACGAAAAGGGACATTCAAGCTCATAAGTCGAAAATGAACTGACAACACCATAGATAAAAAAAAAAAAAACGACCAACAGAATATATACATTTTACATTTCAAACTAACATATACACTAGTATACTGTCTTCTAAATCGTTTTTGTGATATTTGAACATAGGCCGCTGTAGACAATTGTAACCTTAACATGTTAACTTAAAAACAGTTTTCTTTCATACCTCAGATAATTTTGCATTATGCTTCAATACTATATTTTATGTTCAATTTTCCTAAAGCTGTCAGTTTACTGCTGATATAACCAATTAACAACGCATTTAAATATCGAGTCATGCTCCTATTATTGTTTTTTGGGTTTCAATCTTGGAATTGTCTGGATATCAATTATTCAAAAATTGGCAGTTATAAAACAAAACAAATTTTGTTCATATGATTAACATTCCACCCGACAATTGTTTACAGTTTTACAGAGGGATTAATTTTTGAAACAAATAATCAATTTCAGAGTTGAGTTACAGTACAACCTGTGACATTCTCTGAATTTGATGTTGAACATAGCAGATGGTGACCATTTATTTGGGGTCATAAAACCTGGGATTCCGGCCAATTATTAGGGTCATAAACCATGGGCTGGTGGTCAATTGAATTATGTTACCTGGATAGATGCACTAATTTGATCTATTAATTAAAAAAGGTGTGTAAATGACATCCTGCATAAAAAGTTTTATCTGTACAGGTAAATTATTCTTGTCCCTTTTCAATTACTTACATGTGAATAAGTTTTGTTTAAAGATTGATTGTTTTATTTATTAATTTCCAAAGTTTAGAAATTATCTGCATGTATAAGTAACAATGTAATATTTTTTTCATTTTTGTATATGTGATACTAATTTTATCATCCTACATTTTTATGGGATGCAAATTAATTCCTTTTTCATGCAGTGTAAAGTATTTATATTGTAGAAAATTCATTTGAATCTTTCATAATGTTTATGTCATAGGAAGTAACGTGCTTTTAATTACTTTTAAATTTTTACAACTTGTATACAAAACTTCTTCTAGAAATATAAAATGATTAATTAATAAACATTAAAACTATCTGTCAATATGGTTTATTTAAAGTTTTTACTTGGCTGGCTGCATGGTGTTAAGAAATACATGTAAACAGACAGAAAGCCACAAAGTAGATACGATAAAAAGTCACAGATAAGTTATTGAACATAACAGAGAATCTATGATATAATATATATTTTTAAGAAAAAAGTTATTGTACATGATGTACATTGTAGTCACTTGTTCATTTTCCTTATTAAATTGATATAAATTAATAATTATTATTAACTTCTTATCATGCAAATGAAATGTTTATATGCACCTTCATATGAAGCAAGTAATTTAACAAGCCTGCTTTCTATATAATAAAATGATCATATAATTTTTTTACAAAAATTTTGATTACAAAAGTGTACAGTGTATTATTATGCAGGAAAACTACCGGTACTAATATGATTTTGGAAAAAAAATCAATGATTGTCTTTCTTTTTTTTTAAATCTCAAAACTAGAGTTGTGCCGGTAGCATCACTGACAAGACTTTAATTTTCCAAATGCCCATCTGGTGCAGATAAGTTAGTACCATACTTTTTGTTCAGTAATGTTCTGTCCTATATTCAGAATATACTGGTAGATCATCAAAATTTGATAATTCTTCTTTAAAAATGCAAATGAAGAATTTGCTGATATCTGAATGAAGAGAAATTATTAAAAAACAATTGTCTTGTTTATTACAACATTTCTAAACTAATCAAATACAACATCTTCATTTTAGCTTATTTCTGTCAGATAGCAGCCAAATTTTTTCCAGGAAAAATAAAGTACACATCTATTGACATTTTTATGGACTATTTAATTAAAATATGTTTTGTTTTGTGTATTGAATTTTCCTCATTTATTATCAATGGTATTCTGATTCTAAATTTAATATCAACTTTTCACCCTTGCCCAATAATTTTCTGATTTTTGTCCTATAAATAATATACAGTTAAGGATTATTGAATTATTCATTTCATAAAATTATTTATTTGATTATCCTGTATTATATCACAAGCAATTTAAATTTAAAACATTAATATTATACATTTTATATATGTGGATATATTTTCTGATAATACTTTATATACATCCTTTGTACATGAACAAGTTATAAAATACAAAATCTTGAACCTTAACTCTGAATTCTGGAAAAATAATCCTTTACTTAAAGAAGCATTTATATTGTGAAATTGCTGGACTTGCATGGTACATATTCTTGATATACATATGCCAAGAATATTTAAAACAAAACAGACCTATAAGATAAAGTTAATAATTGTAGGGACTTGAATGAAGTAAACTCTTTAATGCTTGATTAAAAATGAATTTAAAAAATAGAATACTTTTGAAAATAGAATAAAAAGTTACGATGAAATAGTAAACTGATACTTTATAAAATTTAAAACTGAACTTGGATAGAGACTTTTATTTAGCATCCAATGCCTTTTCTATAAGAAAATGCTTCACTAAGGTAAGAATTAGTGACAATAATTTAGAAAAAAAGCGCTATTATATTCCATGTGTTCATTTCTTATGAAATTGTTATTTCTTTGCGTTATTATTTTTTTCTTTTATATATATATATATATATATATATATATATATATATATATATGTCACAAACTAATTATGTTTCTTTGACAACAAAATATTATTAACTTTTGCTTTCATGAATATTTTGAAATGTCAATTGTGGGGCCCTTTATAGCTTGCTGTTCGGTATGAGCCAAGGCTCCGTGTTGAAGGCCGTACTTTGACCTATGATGGTTTACTTTTACAAATTGTGACTTGGATGGAGAGTTGTCTTATTGGCACTCATATCACATCTTCTTTTATCTTTTTACAGATAATTTTGCTGATGAAAAGTACAAAATGGGAAGGTAACATTTTTTCCGGACTTTTATTGTACATACAATGTTCTTTATGCTTATTATGTAAGACATCAGGTTAAGGTTAATGAAATGGTCATATTTGTTTACTTGTTTAGCTTGTTCCGATGTATGTTTGAGTATCTGCGGTTCAACGGGTCAGTTTACAATTTCCTGTGGGTAAATATTAGGAGATATGGTGTGATTTCCAATTAGACAAGTATCCAGCAGAGACCAACTTACGTTGATGTTAGGCAATAATATTTGACTTTACTACAAAAAGCAAAGCACATAACGTATAAGGTTCATTTGTATCAAATAAGAACGTAACCTGTTTACCTTATTGTTGTGTTGAAACAACAGAAAAGAAAGAGAAATGATCAATTGAATATATTGCAGAATTTTATAATTCACACTGATTTGCTTTTATTAATAACGTAAAAATATTCTACCTCAGATTTGGGTTACTAGTCCTAACTGCATCACACCCTTATATTACAGATTACATTTACGTCTCAACCATGGGTAAAATACTGATATCTCAACAACAAAAATCAATATTTGATTATTGCTTCCTGTCAGGTTATACTGTATAACATATATTAATACATATCATTCACTATGAATAAAAGGGTTTGCTTCAATAATTAAGTGCCAAAGTCAAATCATGATGCAATAATTCCTTTTTTTTTACGTATTAACCAAATACACATTTGCATTCATACATGACAGTTAAATATATTTAGCGAATGATTTTTTTTTAGTCATTCAGGTACCAAACATGATCTCTGTGTCATTTAGTCAGTCATTTATGCGTTAAAAAAGATAAGAAGTGCTTCGCGGTATGTTTAATTAACCCCAGATTTTGTTTTTATGTTTTTTTTTTAATTTTAGATAAATTGTCACAACTTTATCTTTTGTATTTCAAAAAGTATTAGTTTATTTCAGGCATGGAACAAATTACATAGCAATGTAATGCATTACATTACAATTACTTTGACAAAACCAGAATTATATTACAATTACAAATATATGTTTTTGGAAAGTAATGCGTTACATTACTTTTACTTTATCAAAGTAATGCATTATATTACACATTACATTTTATTATCAAAAGAAACATATATACAACATGTTTTACTAAAATCTTGTTGACTATTAAAGAGTTATTTTGAAATTCCTTTCAAGGCCTTATTGGACCGAATGTCAGTCAAACAAATGTAATCAGCTTCCTGAAGGTTATTATACAATATTTGACGAACATGCCTTACCTAAATCTGTATCAATTCAGATGAGACATATTTCCGGTTTGGAATATGAAATTTTAGGTTAAATAGGTCTTTCCACTTTTCCGTGGAAAGACCTAGTGATTTTGTTCTGATTATGTTTTTTCTTCTGCCACTTTTATTTCTTTCGAGAAGATTTTGTTTCGCATGATGTCGCTTAGATATTTGGTATACGATTTATGTATAAAAACTAGAGATATCTATTTGTAACTGGTAAACCATAAGTGATAGAGGCCTAGAGTCTTTTGATTAGAGGTCCAGGGTCCATCAAGAAGAAAATGAGGTCAAGGTCAAAGGTCAAGGCCATGTTTTGAATTTTGATTTTTGCTTATTATATCGTCTCATCAGAAACCGAACAAGATAGTGACAAAATATTTATACTAATTTGTTAGTCACGATATGTCGCAACACCTATACTTTGTTTAAAAGGGTACTTTAACATTTAATGGGAGTTTAATCCTCTTTTATATCTAAAATTAGCTGTATGGTGATATAACTCACTAACCAAACATAGGAGAGACCTGAGGTCTTTTGATTTGAGGTCCTTGATTTATGACCTTGACAATTAGCTCATGGTCAAAGGTAAATTTGACGTTCTAGATTTTGATCTTAGTTATAAATTCATATCTATACATGATAAAGCTATGGGTTTTTTTAATTTGGTTGGTAGATAAATGTCCTTGAAAAGTTCACCTGGAAAGGACCTTTTGTAAACCGGAAGTAACCACTTGCTTCACTGATTTCAGTTAAAAGTACCTTGAACCATATAATTTGGAATCAGTATAAAGTAACCTGTAAAAATGATACCGGATGTGTTTTTTTTAAACTGGAAGTGGCATTTTATCTCTCTTATTTCAAGCAAAAGTATAAAGAAACCATATATTTTTGGAAACTGTGTGACGAAATCTATCATATGAGACCAGAAATGAAATTTTCTAAACCGGAAGAAGCAATTATCTCCCTCATTTCAGACAAAATTATATAGAAACCATATATTCTTTGGATCAGCATGAAGAAATCTATAATAGGATACCAATAGTTACTTTGAGTAAATCACAGTTAGCTTCTTATTAATTATTAGAAATTTAATGTGGAAAGACCTTCAATATTCTCTGAAGAACTAGTTTTTAATGTTTTCTATAAAGTTCTTAAAGTTTTGAATTTCAACTGTTGAAACTGGGAACAAATTACATCTAGCTGTAGCTTTGTCTTGCTTTGGCCCAGGGTAATTTAAATGATACTTCTGAATACCAGATGGTTTTACAAAATTTGAAGAAATAACAGAAATTTTGTTAGGAATTTATACTACCATAATGTTTTTTTTATTGTATAATTAACTTAATCTCAATGTTTTTTAATTACTTTAAAATCACTAATTCGCTTGTCAAAGGAAGGGCTTTGATTGCTATACAAACTAATAAGTGGTTTTGACATGTGTCAATTATCAAACCTTCATCTTATTTTATTTATGTATAGATTTTTCAATGACTATGATAGGATATGAAAATGACTGAAAATAAAAAAACAATATTATTTTATATGTTTATGAAATAAATCTGTTTTAAATATTAGTATACATGCCTTACTATTAAGGTTAGATGAAGAAAATCATTAGTGTTACAACAGTTCAAATTTACACTTTTTGTTGATCATTTTACCGGACATTGATGTGTTTTTAATTTTCCTATTTACTAAAAGGAATGAATAAACCAGTAGGTACTTAATATCCCTGAAATTTGTAGCAATTCAGCAATATAAGACAAGAAGTAATGCTATGTAATGCCATGTAAAGCCTAAATTACATGCTGTTTTGCCAAAGCAATGCATTACATTATAGTTACATGTAATGCCAAATCAGGGCATTACAATTACAAACAAGTAATCCTGTGTTAGGATGCTAACACAAAAGTCGCCAAAACGGCCCCCAACCATTGTTCTGCTGTTTCCATGGTAGCGTCAGCCATTTTGAAATTTCATACTCGGATAGCACATCTACACATGACAGCTCACATTACTTACAAGTTTCATAAAAATTGGACCAATTTTCAAATTTAGGCATTCGTGTTTCCATGGTTACGGTGGCCATTTTGGAAATTCCAAAGTAAAATGCCACATCTACATAAGACAGTCAACATTTGTGTAAAGTTTCATTAAGTTTGAAGCATTTTGATTTTTTTGACATTTTTGCAGTTTCCATGGTAACGGCAGCCATTTTGAAAATTCCAAAGTTGGATGGCACATCTACACATGACAGGTCACATTACTGTCAAGTTTCATAAAGATTGGACCAAATCTAGATTTTTCGCATTTTTGTTGTTTCCATGGCAACGGCGGCCATTTTAGAAATTCCAAAGTCAATTTCCAAATCTACATACACTCGTTAACATCTCTGTAAAATTTCATTAAATTTGAAGCATTTTAAAAATTTTCACATTTTGCAGTTTCCATGGTAACGGCGGCCATTTTAAAATTCCAAAGTCGAATTACAGCTACATATGGTGCTACCTGTAATAATCTATCATTATATAACATAAAAAGTACATAGGAATAATTCAACACTATCACATGACTAATCACATGACTATTGTTCTAGAATGTTCCATGAAAATTGACCCCTAAAATAATGCCAAGGTGACCCCAGGCTGAAATAAAAATGTGGAATGGACACCTGGACATCGGTCTCTTGTATTACACAAAACTTAAAGGTTCTACCAGTAACGAATCAATAGTTGAAAAATGACCCCACCCATGTTCCGGCCCCCAAAAAGTGCCAAGTTGACCCCATTTGAAATAAAAATAGCAAATGTACCCTAGGGATACTACCCCAACATCATACCAAATATAAAGTTTCCATCATTTATGGCTTGGAAGAAAATGGTCGGACAAATTAGGGTTAAGAATAACAATAATAACTAGATTTGCCATTGCAAGCAATAGCGGATGTCACCTTCCCCATTGCCACTAAGCGGCAGCCATTTCAAAAGTAAAATTTACAGTGAAAGTATATATATGCATGGCTATAGATCTTTCTGTAAATTTTCAGTACATTCAGAGCATTTTAAAAATTCACATTTTTCCGTTTCCATGGCAACTGCAGCCATTTTGGAAATATCAAAGTCAAAATCTCATCTTTACTTTCCAGTTAATAATAACATCAAGTTTCATTTAGTTCCAAGCATTTTGAAAATTTTGACATTTTGCAGTTTCCATGGCAACGGTGGCCATTTGAAAATTTCAAAGTCAAAAGTCTCATCTATACTTGCCAGTTAACAATAATATTAAGTTTCATTAATTTCAAAGCATTTAGAAAATTTTGACATTTTGCAGTTTCTATGGCAACGGTGGCCATTTTGGAAATTCAAAGTCAAAGTCTCATCCAGACTTGCCAGTCAACAATCGTATTAAGTTTCATAAATTTTGGAGCATTTTGAAATTTTAAAATTTTGACATTTTGATGGTTCCTATGGTAACGGAGACCATTCCCAAAATTAAATGGCAGATACCACATTGGTACATGGGAGGGAACATACCATCAAAGTTTCAATCGATTTGACCTACCATTTTAAGAAAGTAAATGCTACTTTTAGGTTTTTGGAGCATTTTGACCTGTTTTGCATTGTTTCCATGGTAACGGCAGACATTTTCGAAATTCCAACGCCAAATTGCACATCTTCCAATGTTGCTCATCGTTACTGTGAAGTTTCATTAAATTTGGAGCATTTTGATATTTTTGAAATTTTTGGTGAAGTTTCCATGGCAACACAGTAGTTCCAATGATTGCCAAAATCATCCAAAAACCAGTATATAGTGGGCACCTATATTGTATTAAAATATAATGATTCTAAGTTTAAGCATATCCAAACAATTCACCAAAACCAAAACTGGATTTTTCACATTTGTTCCGTTTCCATGGAAACGGCAGCCATTTTTATGTTCTTAAGACCTACTGCAACCCGAAATTTTTTGTTCCTCATTATAGTAAAATATCATTAAGATTGGTTCTATTGGCTCCAAAAAATCTGCCGGACAAAAATCATTGGAAGAATAAGAATAATAATAACAAAGAAACAGAGGAAAAGCAATATGTCACCCGACATTGTCGATCGGGTGACATAATAATAATAATAATAATAATAAGAAACGGGACAAAAACATAAAGTCTCCAAAACTCCGTTTTGGCGACTTAATTAGCATTACCCCATGTCTGTTTAATTTCTCATTTCTAACTTTAGGATGCTTTTGTTTCGTTTTTAGTACCAGTATCATTAGTATTATGATACAAAGTGTGACTTAACAGGGAATATCATCTCTTTTGAAGATTACGAATAAAGGACTGTTAATGAAAACAAAATATAATCTATTTAAACCTACTAATAACTTAGCAAATTATTTAGCTTATTTAGAATAGTATACTCCCTTCGATGGATTCAATTATTTATCAACTCCATCGCCACATAAAGTATGCAGCAAAAAAAAAAAAAAAAAAAACCCAGATAAATTGGTGTTTGTTTTCATTTATCATGTTTCCAAAGTTGCACCTACAATACAGACGTTATATGCATATGTGTTGTTTTGTTGTAATGTTTCAAAAGTGTCGTATAGGTCTATAAATTTAAAATTTTACATTGTCATTGTTACAATGTATACAATTTAATTTTAACAAATATATTATAATTACATAACGATCATTATCGAATAAGTACAGCAGTGAATAGAGCTATCATATGTTATATCTCATTTCATGTTAATGCTATGACTGCGGACATGACATTATAACATTATATATATATATATATATATATTGGTATATTAAGTTGTATCGTGAAATGCAGATTAAACAAAGCGAATGCGTAATAATAAATCATTAATTTCGAATAATATGTGATCCTCTATAGCAACATATTCATCTGGCGGGTTTTAAATACCCATAGTGACATTTAACGTCTGCTCCTCTTTTAGGTGTGTACCCATTTTTATCACTCATTCATGCGAATATAATCATTAAGAACAACTCAGAACTAGCTGTTGTGAAGTAATAATTGTAATTATATCAACTGAAACTTACAGCTTCGCCCAGTGATGCGAAGTACTAAGGAGGCAACCATGACATAAAAAAAAGATAAGAAAACTGCAGCGGACTAAGTAGAACAGAATCTTCAGAAGGCAAAACAGGCAAAATTCCTATTTTGGTGACAGTCTTATACCTCAATAAAGAATATATCCTTCGATAAGTAATGTCATAAACGATAACAGGAGGCTACAAAAGTTAAACTCTATCCGTGGTAATTCGTGATACACATATTGCATAGCAATGAACCATATCATGACGACATCCGTGAAACCTTATAACTTCAACTTTATCAATAGACAACTTTCGAGTTCGATGCATTTCCGTCAAAAACTTTGGTTTTAGTGAACATCATTCGTGCGTTTCGGGGCATTGTCACTTTTGTTCCCAGGTTGAGCGAGTGGTTGGAAAAATATTATGCTATATTACACGAATTATTCGGCAAATTAAATTCTTATAATAGACAATCAGCATTGTTGTCATTAGGGAATTGTGATTAAGTACCTATGGAACAAACATTATTTCTAGTTTATCCTGCACAATGACGATCACTAAGACGCTTGATGAACGTTAATAGTGCAGGGATACAGGCAATCCCCTCTATCTGGTAATTGACGCCATAAAGGCGCGCAGAATTGACAATTTTCTCCGGTGAAGGACATAACTCGAAAGTGGTCTATTACACTTTTGAAACAATAGCTTACTTGTTATCCGCAACTCTTCTATCGAATACAATGCAATCGTAATAATTAAAAGATATGTTATCAGTATACAGGTGCTGTTCGAACGTTGCTGCTTTCAAACGGATAGTCACCAATTGGAAATTTGTATTCATATCTGTTTCGGAACATTTATTTCTCATCCCACCATCAGCATTACATTTAAAAACTATCACCATGGATTCCAGGCTTGTAATCAAAATTTGAAACAGACAAGTGCATCAGTAGTATCCGTCATTTTGATTTCAGTCATCGACTTTGAATTATTCAACGAGATGATATTATCTATAAAGGGAATCGTGAGGAAAAAGATAAACGATAGCTTCTTTTCATGGTTTGAAGAATCCTTTGTACCAAGTTTGCTTTATACCAATTAAGGAACAGTCCTCAATATGCTTAACATTTTTAATTGATGTGTGTTACACCCTTGACTGATTTAAACTGAATATCAATGTGTTGGTTTTTGCGTATTGTCCAACCGGAACTTTATCGTCGTTATATGTCATCGATATTTGAAGGCTTTGCTTTCATTTTATGGTCTATATTTTTTTTTTTCATTATCATTAGAAAGAGGAGCGTTGTTGATAATGTAGTAAGTTCGTTACAATTAATTTTGAGAACACAGAATTGAAAAACTTTTAAGGATATATTTTAAAAAAACATAGCAGATTTTGCCTATCATTATTAACACTATTTATAACATGGACAATATAACTATTCCAACAGAGTCAGGATGAATAACAACTAATAACGTGTGATCTGCAATTTTACCTATTCGGCACTTTCTCGATTGTGACATTCTGACTGATCAATGAATGTTGAAAGCATGACAGGTTATATAGCAAAGCAGGGTACGCTAACCTTGTCGACCCACACAGTATCGCTCCTTTTGGAGTTGATGCGATTCATGATAAATTAAACAGTTTCTGCAATTCAACATTAATACAAAATATTATATAATCATGATAATGGCAGATATAGTGGTGACGGATTCAAATAATTTAAGAATGTCAGATGAATTTAAAGAATTGTTCTGCCAGGCAAATAAATACTATAAGTTATCTACTATCATATCTACATATATCAACATAAGTAAATTACTATTGAAATTTTGATATTTGTCATATTTATACGGGATATAGAGAAGAAGTATCCAAAAGGCAGTATCCTAAAGGTCGTCAAATAAAATATTTTATTCCAGGAACAGTGAAACTAGATTAATTCAAATTTTACGCTCAATGTCGCACGCGTTATATCATAGAAAGCGTGATGTCAACGTTAGTCATGTGCCTAACTATCTTATTAGTCCTGTCCATTAACAACGTGGTAGCAAAGTGATGCATTTACTAAAATGAATGCAAATGATCGACATAATGGAAGACAATTGTAAGTTGATTACATATTTAATTACAGATATCATGGATACTCTATGTACATACATAATTCGATTTTTCACGTGGCAAAACAACGAAAATAAGGAAAGCGAGCGTCAAGTTCTCCAGGTTGACTAATATAGGTTAGTAACACTCGGGCTATGGGTTTTTAACGACTTTTCATTAGCTAATCGAAATCCGAAAAATATACCAAGCCAGAGATACCTTTATTGAAGTTCAGCTAGCAGGAAAAATCTGGTGTCTTCTAACTGTTTTGTAAGTCTTTCTTAAGAATTTACATACAAATAAAAATATGTGCGTTTGAATTTAATGATCAAAATAAAGGAACTATCCTTGTTTTGAGGACTGAAAATATTGTCTGTAAATTAATCCTTGATTTATTCTTACAAATTGAAGCAAATGCTATTACTAATGTTAAATTTTCGTGACGATAATTGTTTTAATTTGACGAATTTACCAATTAAATGCAAACGTTTACCATATCATATAAATGACAATTTTAAACTCTGATTTAAACTGCCTTAATTTGAATCATGACCTTTATATGTCATATTTACATTTTCACTTCAGGAAGTCTTGAGTTGTATTTTCTTGCAAAATTCAACGTAAACGCATTGTTACCAACGGTAGGTGTTTTATTTCATTTTCAACACTTTGGCGTCCATAAAAAGTGATTAAATTTAAAATAAGATATTTACATTAGGGTTACACAAATGTTCAACTTTATTGTTAGCATTTTTAGAGTTTAAACAATCACACTAAGTTGTGCGATATTTTTAAACTGTTTTTCTATTGTTTCAGGATAAGAATGAACTTTTTTTCTGTACGAATATCAGTCTTCATTTTATGCAGAAGTTTAACAATAGCAGGTAATGGCATTTTATCAATCTTATTTGATATCTGTGTAATATAAAACATATATAATATATCAGCAAAGCATAAATTGTAAGCTACGATGAGGTTTATAATGGTACCTTACATGCCTTTCGAGAAGTTACATATTATAAAAGAAACAAAGAGGAACTTAAAAAAAACATAAACCAGAGGACAGACAATGCCAAAGCGGACAGAATAATGGTGAAAAGACGAACTTGGAAATTGTAAATTGAAGTAAAAAAAACCTCTATACTTCTATTGCCAAATATGTATTTTCAGAATGACTGATTTTATTTATTATGATCAAAGGAGGCAATAGTAGTCTATAAATGTTCGAAATTTGTGAATCTATTTTGAGTATACAAATGAAAAAAAAAGCTAAGAGACAACATAATGTTTTAAATAAAGGCAACAGTAGTATACCGGTGTTCAAAAGTCATAAATCGATTGAGGGAAAACAAATCCGGGTTACAAACTAAAACCAAGGGAAACACATCAACTATAAGAGGAAAACAAAGGAACAACAGGAACATTGAAGTGCAACAGTACAAACGCCAACATACATAGAAACGAACTATTTGATAACAACTGCCATATTCCTGACTTGGTACAGGACATTTTAAGAAAAAATGGTGGGTTGAACCTAGTTTAATGGCTAGCCAAACCTCCCGCTTTATGACAATGACTACGTGACAGAAATACAGCACAAACACACGCAAGAACATTAATCACAGAGAAACGCACAAACAAATAATATAATAGTCGAAACAACATGCAGACCGCTGAACAACTACGAACATATTCCATCAACGACAAACACTACAGGATATTACAAACAATGACGCGCTTCCGTAACTAACATGCAATCTCGAACTTTATACAATTATTTTCACAATACTCGTCCAAACAATTTTCATAACAATGATGGTATTGAAAGGCAATTTTATAATTTTTGGACTACAAACGATAAGACATAACACATTATCCAACCGAAACCATCAAACATCAAAAACAAATACATGAATGTTGGATGTACAAAATACCGTAGCGAAACCGTTTGCGTTGATCTGATCAACAGGATAAGTAACTCCATCTCTGCAAGCATGATCCGCCATGCGAGTCCAGATTGAATCAAAGTTGTCATAACAGGAATAGACCTCAATCGATAAGCCTACTTAAATAATGTTTACGTTATAAGGTTTCCCCTGTTCATCAAGTCCGAATGATTTTAATATGCAAGAGAGTAAATTAATGAGATACTTACTGGTAAACGCCATACAATAAGGCAGAGGGTATATTATCACTTGGAGTTAATATATACATATTCTATGGATCAAGTTCGGTATGTACAAACGTGGTGAAAATTATATTATGCCTATCGTAAAAAGATATTCATGTAAGGTCCTTATGATTGCTCGTTATAATAGTTTAATACAATTTCATTAAAAAAAAAAAAACACATGATTTAATTTCTATGGGTGCAAAAGTGTAAACACAATTTCATGTATTGATAAGTAGTGACTCTCGATTCTTCTTCAGCCTGGCTTTATCATTTTTATTTTCTTGCCAACCCGATCATAGGGTTCACGTTATTTTGTATTTTATGAATATTTATGTGTTTAACAATATATAATCATTAACAAACATTTACTTGCAGATTATGGCTGTGTAAGGGATATGAAAAAATGTCCAGATAGTTCACTGTGCATAGAGTCAAAGTATATGTGTGATGGTCAGCAAGATTGTAAAGATGGATCGGATGAGTCACTGGAAATGTGTCGAGGTATGGAATGCATAATTTTAGATATCTTTTTTTTTTATTTTGCAAAAAAGTTACATTTATTTTTTTAAATTTGATGATGGAGAGAAATCATCTCAAGGCTAATACGATATTCTAGGTCTTTCGTTACTTATCATAATATCATTGATAGAGGGTATCTGCTCACAAGGAGGCAATTCAATCAAAATAAAAAATAAAAGAAACGACACTCAAGATTAAGAGGTTCCTGTAATATATATTAGTAGTACACTTCAAATACAAAAAAAAAAAAAAAAAAAAAAAAACATTACAATAAACATATAACGACTTGCCAAAATATACATCAGATTTGTTTTTATTTTCCATTTTTATAGTATTTCGTTTATTCAATTTGTGGTATTGATTTTATATTTTGAAATGTCATTCCTTAGAACAAAGTGGTTAATGGTCAAACACACCAAAATTAAAAGCTAGGAGAAAACATAAAATTCAAAAACGGAGCGAAACCGGTTGCCTTGATCTGATCATCAGGGAAAGTATACCCATGCGAATCCAAACTGAATTAAAGGTGTCATTATCAGAAATAGAACACAATCGGCAAATTTACAAATCGACGACTATTGTAGTGTCGTAAGATCTAAGACACCGAAAATATGTCTCCTTTTAAATATGATGCAGACACTTTATTCTGTTAATTCAATTATTGACGAAGACAGTGAAACTTAGATAATGTCAAATTTTGTTGTTCATTCTTATAACCATACGTTAGGAGCTTCTGAAGACTGAATTTATTGAGATACTTACTCGTTTTTGTGTGTAAATATCATTACATAAACTGCTTGATAAATGAATTAGGTATTGACAATTCATTTGGAAACCCAACATATACCCTCACGACACTTATCAAAGAGAAAATCATGGATAATCATAGGTCTGTTCTATGTTCCTTTGGAATTTCAACCAAAGATGAAGAACTGGATCTTCCATCACTGTATTGGATACCTAAACTACATAAAAGAGGGACGAAAGATACCAGAGGGACAGTCAAACTCATAGATCGAAAACAAACTGACAACGCCATGGCCAAAAATAAAAGACAAACAGACAAATAATAGTACAGATGACACAACATAGAAAACTAAAGACTAAGCAACACAAACCCCACCAAAACTGGGGTGATCTCAGGTGCTCCGGAAGGGTAAGCAGATCCTGCTCCACATGTGGCACCCGTCGTGTTGCTTATGTTATTACAAATCCGGTAAATAGTCTGATTCGGTAAGTCACATTCGTGAAAAGGGAAGGGTACTGTAGTTACGACATAAGGAACATATCCGATATCATCTTTGTGAAACGGTTATTCCATAACGGTCAACCAACTCGTGATGGCGTCCGTAAAATTTACGAAGGGATGATTTCAACTTCACCATTTGGAACTCTTGGCTTAATAGCTTCCTTATGAGCAGCAATCCTCTATCAAGGAAATCATGATAGGAAACACAAGCCCGGGAATATCGTATAAGTGTCCTTAAAAACAACGGTATATTGCTGGGTCTTCCAAGTGCTCCATGAAACCTCTTTCTAAATTCTTAACATCTATTTTATCAGCAATCAAAGCCGGGCTCCAAAGTTATTGTGAAACTGCCTATTCTAGAGGTGGCGTGAATCAGATGTGGATACTAAAAAATTCCAAAGATCTTTTAGAGTACATACAATCTAAGACTCTCTCATCTTACAATAGTATTAAAATATTAGACTTTTCTACACTTTACACAAGTATTCCCCATTCCAAACTAAAAGACAAATTGAAAGAGTTGGTATTACTTTGTTTCATTAAAAAGAATGGCGAACGTAGATACAAGTATCTTGTCTTGGGAGGATAAATCCTACTTTGTAAAGAATCACTCTGATTAAAACAAAAATTCTCTGAAACTGACATTATCAAGATGCTTGATTTCTTGATTGACAACATATTTGTTACGTTTGGAGGACGTGTTTTTCAACAGACTGTCGGAATTCCAATGGGAACCAATTGTGTCCCTCTTCTTGCCGACTTGTTTCTTTATTATTATGAGGCTAACTTCATACAGGAACTTCTTAGGAAGAAAGATAAGAAGTAAGCAATATCCTTTAACTTTACGTTCCGCTATAAAGATGATGTTCTCTCACTAAATAATACAAAATTTGGTGACTATGTTGAACGAATCTATCCCATCGAACTAGAGACAAAGGATACTACAGATACAGTTAAGTCTGCCTCATATCTTGACTTACATCTAGAAATTGACAATGAGGGTCGGTTGAAAACAAAACTTTACGACAAAAGAGATGATTTCAGCTTCCCAATTGTGAACTTTCCATTTCTATGTAGCAACATTCCAGCAGCACCTGCATACGGAGTATATATATCCCTATTGATACGATATTCCCGGGCTTGTATTTCCTATCATGATTTCTTTGATAGAGGATTGCTGCTCACAAGGAAGCTATTAAACCAAGAGTTCAAAATGGTGAAGTTGATATCATCCCTTCGTAAATTTTACGGACGCCATCACGAGTTGGTTGACCGTTATGGAATAACCGTTTCACAGATGATATCGGATATGTTCCTTATGTCGTAACTACAATACCCTTCCCTTTTCACGAATGTGACCTACCAAATTAGACTATTTACCGGATTTGTAATAACATAAGCAACACGACGGGTGCCACATGTGGAGCAGGATCTGCTTACCCTTCCGGAGCACCTGAGATAACCCCCAATTTTTGGTGGGGTTCGTGTTGCCAAGTCTTTAGTTTTCTATGTTGTGTCATCTGTACTATTATTTGTCTGTTTGTATTTTTATTTTTGGCCATGGTGTTGTCAGTTTGTTTTCGAGTTTGACTGTCACTCTGGTATCTTTCGTCCCTCTTTTAGTGGTAAACGCCATAAAAAATAAAAAGGGTATGCTACCACTTGGAGTTAATATATACCTGTTCTATAGATGAATGTGCCAATTGCATTTGGTGCCAATAAAGTCTGGAGAGTAAAACTCTGGTGAAAATTCAATTATGCTTGTCTTAAACATACATTCATGGAAGTCCCTATGATTACTCGTTATCATAGTTTAATCCAATGTCAGCAAAAAAAATAACATATGATTCAGATTTGCGTCGGTGTAAATACAATTTCATTAATTAATAAGTAGTGACTCTCCAATCTTCTTTAGTCTGGCTCTATCTTGTTTTTTTCTTGCCAACCCGATGATAGGGTTCACGTTTTGGCATGTCTGTTTTGTACGTTGATGAATATTCATCTGTTTAACAATAGATAATCATTAACAATCATTAAAATCCGCAGATTATGACTGTGAGTTGGATATGAGAAAATGTAAAGATGGTTTACAGTGTATAGATGCAAGGCATATGTGTGATGGACATCAGGATTGTAAGGATGGATCGGATGAGTTATTGCCATTGGAAATGTGTCTTGGTATGAATGCATTACTTTAGAAAATTTTTTTTCATTTTGAAGAAATGTAACATATCTTTTTAAAAAATACTGATAGAGAAAAAACATCTCACGGCTAATATGATATTCTAGGGCTTCCGTTACCTATCATAATATCATTGATAGAAATGTTGCTACTCACAAGAAAGGAATTCAACCAAAGATTCCGAGTGATTACGTTGTGGCTACCCTTCGAGAAGTTTTACGGACGCAGTCATGAGTTAATTAATCGTGTGGAATATATGTGATGACCAAGGATGTGTTTAGGTTGCCCTAAACACTACTTCGTCTTTTTTTTCTGAATTGCGACTAAATGGGACCTACCGCCAAATTTGTTCTTACCATCATTTACATGACGAGTGCCACATATGTAGCAGATTCTGTTAATTTTCAGATGCATACGAGCTCACACTCGGTGTTGTTGGTATTTTTGGAGAGGGGGACTGGCTGTTCGTTTTGTTCACACTGATTTTTTCAATGTAGTTCATTATGTATTTTCGTACTTTTCTTGTTTTGTCAATTGGGTTGTCAGTTTTTCTTTTTAATTCACCTTTATGTATTTTGTGCTTCTCTTTATCCATAGTACATAGCGATATTTGGAAGAAATAATGTATATAGCATTTACATAACATTAATCGAATTTTTTTAGACTGTTATATTAGTGAGAGGTTTAGCTAGCTATTAATTCAAGCTATTAAGAAAATGGCTGTACCAAGTCAGGAATATGACAGTTGTTTTCCATTCGTTTGATATGTTTGAGCTTTTGAGTTTGCCATTTGATATGTGATTTTCTCTTTTGAATTTTTCCTTTGAGTTCGGTATTTTTACTATTTTACTTTTTAAACATTTAACAACTTGACAAAACATACACCAGATTTTTTTTTTCATTTCAACATTATTTCATGTATTCGAATTGTGGTATTGTTTTATACTTTAAAATGCTATTCCTTAGAACAAAGTGACTATTGGTCGATATGAAATACTCTCAAAACCAATACATAGCATAAGTGTGTGATATATCATTTAGATAGAAAATGGGGTTTTGTTTTTAATAAAACTGCTTTTCATATCTATTTAAATTGAAGTAACACAACTCTACAGGTATATTGCAAAATATGTATTTTCAGAATGACTGACATCATTCATAAAGATCAATCAAGGTAACGGATGTCTACAAATGTTCGACATTCGTGAATCTATTCTGAATATACAAAACAAAAATAAAAGCTAGGAGACAACATAAATTTCGTTCAAAAACGGAACGAAACCTAGCTTGTTGATAAGATTTACAGGGTAAATATATCCTGCTCTTCAAGATTCATCTGCAATACGAATCTAGACTGAACTGAAGTTGTCATAATAGGAAATAAAACACAATCGGCGACTATTTTAATGTTATAAGGTATCAGACAGCAAAAACATGTCTCCTTTTAAATGAGATGCAAACACTCTATTTCAGTAGTTTAATCATTGACGATGACAGTGAAACTTAGATAATGTCAATTTTTGTTGTTCACTCTGATAAACCCGATGATATTTTTCACATTTTGGCATGTCTGTATTGTATATTTATGAATATGCATGTATTTAACAATAGATAATCATTGACAATTTTTACAATGCGCAGATAATGACTGTTTGTTGGATATGCGAAAATGTCAAGATGGATTACAGTGTATAGATGAAAAGTATATGTGTGATGGTTATCAGGATTGTAAGGATGGATCGGATGAGTCACTGGTAATGTGTCTTGGTATGGAATGCATTATTTTAGAGATTTATTTTTCATTTTGCAAAAATGTCTCATATATTAAAAAAATTGCTGATGGACATAAAATATCTCACGGCTAACCAGATATTCTGGGGATTCCGTTACTAATCATAGTATCATTGATAGAGGGTTGCTGCTTACAATGAAGCAATTTAACCAAAGATTCAGAGTGATTACGATGAGGCTACCCTTCGAGAAGTTTTACGGACGCAATCATGAGCTTATCTATCGTGTGGTATATTTGTGATTGCAAAGGATGTGTTCATATTGCTATAAACACTACTCCTCCCGGTATTCTTGAATTTTGACTTTATGGGACGTACCGCCAAATTTGTTCTTACCATGGTTCACATGACGGGTGTCACATGTGCAGCCGGATCTGTTAATTTTCAGATGCACCTGAGCTCACACTCAGTGTTTTTTTTTTTTTTTTGGGGGGGAAAGGGGTGGGTTGTTTTGTTGAGACTGCTTTTTTCTATGTAGTGCATTGTGTATTATCGTACTTTTCTAGTTTGGTCAATTTGGTTTTCAATTTTTCTCTTTTAATTGCCTCTTTTGTATTTTGTGCTTCTTTTTATCCATAGTTCATAGTGATATTAGGAAGAAAGTATTTCTATAGCAGCGAGTTGAGTACTCGTAGCTTGCTTTTAGTAGTTAGATATATTCCCAAGTCAATTATTAGACAAGTGATATTTTTTAATTTTTACATGTTGTTCAAAGAATTAATGCACCCATTAGAAAAAAGAAAACATTACTTCATAATAATCTTGCATCCGAAGCACTTTTCTGGATAGACCTTTATAAGGAACGCTTAAAGTGGAATATTTAACGGTCAAATAATTGTTACCGTCATGATTGTACACTTTCTAATTGGCCCAATCTAATTGAAAATTGAGATTACGTTTCTTAATTTAAGAGAGTCAGGGGATACCAAAAGGATGATCTAACTCAAAAGGTCGAAATCAAATTGACAATGCCATAGCAAAAAAAAAAAAAAAAACACCAAATAAGCAAGCAACATTCTAAAAGACCATATAGACAGCTAGAGGAGGGACCACACACAGCTAGGGGCCGTGAGCAAAACTTTTCATGTCACGTGGTACGACTTCAGCTTCCGTTTGGCTATTTTAAATATTGTAAAAGATCGATTTGTACGTGTTTAAAAATCAAATGTACTCTACTGCATCCATCGAAAATATAGCAAGTTTTCTCATAGAAAGATTTCTAAAAATCACTTTTACAAAAAAAATTAATGAATTTTTTATACTTTTTGGTAAGTTTTTGTTAATATTTCGATAGTTCTCTAGTAGAAATCATTGAAATTTATAGCAGTTAAAGATTACTGTTCATACAACCTAACAATTAAAATGTCGGATTAGTCTCCGAATCAATGAATTCTATTAATATCCATGCCGTATGAAATAAATCCTCGGGAATAAGCAGTTTAATACGGGTATAAGTATGTATATTCCCGACAAATAATGACATTTACCAAATTCGTTTATTATGTGTACATGGATATCAGAAGATGTGGTATGAGTGCCAATGAGACAACTCTCCATCCAAGTCACAATTTGTAAAAGTAAACCATTATAGGTCAAAGTGCGTCCTTCAACACGGACCATTGGCTCACACCGAACAGCAAGCTATAAAGGGTTCTAAAAATGACTAGTGTAAAACCATTCAAACAGGAAAATTAACGGTCTTATCTATATAAAAAACGAGAAACACCCATGAACCACATCAACAAACGACAACCACTAAACATCAGGTTCCTGACTTAGAAAGGTGCAAACAAATGCAGCGAGTTTAAACGTTTTAATAGGCGCCAACCTTTTTCCATCCTGAAACAATAATGTAACATCATACCATAGAAAGACACACTATTAAATATCAATTTAAATGGCTTAACTCAATCAAAAGACATATTAACAAAAACAAGTGAATTACACTGAACGAATAAATTTTATTTATGACACAATACAAATTCAAAATTAATTAATAAAACAAGGGTGTTAAATGTATCATTATAAAAAAGAAAACCTAAAACAAGGGGGTTAGATGTAACATTATCAGAAAGACAACCATAACCTTGGACAAAATACCGCCAAAGAAAATAACATACACAGGTAAATAAAAAAATTTTGTAGTAAGGTATACAATGAAGTACGGAAATATATATTATACAAAATAAATGATTTTGTTGTTCATAGTACGAGAACAGAAGTGAAAATTTATCGTCATACTAATCACTTATCAAAGGTGGAAAATATTAAAAATAGTGAGACGAGATATATAAATAAGTAAACAGTAAATAACAAAATGAATGTATTTTGTATAACCATAACAACTGTATATAACTGCTTATATTTATAATCTCAGTCAACAAATTTCAAATGTCCAGGTG
The DNA here is from genome assembly GCA_017311375.1 of Mytilus coruscus. Taxonomy (NCBI): domain Eukaryota; kingdom Metazoa; phylum Mollusca; class Bivalvia; order Mytilida; family Mytilidae; genus Mytilus; species Mytilus coruscus. The sequence continues at coordinate 67,641,887 of CM029603.1, forward strand.
GTGTTAACGCCACGAACTGTTTGTAATAAATGACACGTTATTACCGCGACCGACTGATAGTATAAGACAAATCTGCATGCCATGTGCAGAGTGTCGTCCCTCCTCTGACAGACAGTTATAGACTGAGCAACACGAACCTAAAAAAAAACGAGGATGATCTCAGGTGTTACTGAAGTGTTAGCATATCCTGTCCTACATGAGACAACTGTGTGAAGACGACGGAGGATAATAATTTGAAAATGCATAAGGGCAAGCCTTTCTTTTTAAATATTTTTGTAATATCCTTTATACAAACAATATATCATAAGATTATCATATATAATATACAGATTATGAATGTAAAGAAAATCACGTAAAATGTGTCGATGGACTACAGTGTATCCCTGGCCGCGTTCAGTGTGACAGCAGTAGAGATTGCAATGATGATTCAGATGAACATATTGACTTTTGTAAAGGTAAAGGAATATACATTATTTTCATTGTTTATCATAGATATAAGAAGATGAGGTATGAGTGCCAATGAGACAACTCTCCATCCAATTCACAATTTGTAAAAGTAAACCATTATAGGTCACAGTATGGTGATTTGAAAATTCGTACAATCTATACAGTTATTACAAGGACAAATAAAACAAAATTAAATTAACCAGGTTTAATCCACCGTTTTCTACATAAGGAAATACCTGTACTAAGTCAGGAATATGACAGTTGTTTTCCATCTGTTTCATGTGTTTGAGCTTTTGATTTTAAAATTTGATAAGGGACTTTCCGTTTTTAATTTTCCTTGGAGTTCTGTATTTTTATTATTTGACTTTTTGTTATACGTCCAGATTAAGATATATAACATTTTGCAATTGTCAATCATTATACATAGCAGTTAGTAATCTTACAAACAATTTATACCATACCAAACGAAATTTGTCTCGTGTTATTTCAACCCATTATCATTCAGAACATTAAACTCGGTATTTTTCCATTACCTTATTTGAGACAGTAGCACGTTAAACAGATACCTTTTTAATTTGAACTTCTGAACAGTATTATAAATATACAATATACAGTAGTGGAAATATACATAGATACTGCAGTAGATAGGAAAACCGTTGTACCATTTAAGCACTATTATGTTACAGCGCACTAACTAGGTTTGTACTATAAATTTGAAGTACCAGTTGTATACCTTAGTAGTTTAGTACTATGAAGGTACAACATTATAGAATATTTTCACTGTACTCTCAATTTGAAGATGAAAACTGTGAACGTATGTAACTGAAATTTATAATAATTTCGAAAACTTAACAAGTACTACATTTTCGAGGTACGTTTTCAGAAATAGATCATCTTAGCTGTATTTTGCAAACCCTTTCGAAATTTATAGTCCTCCATGCTATCTACCTTTGAACTTGATTTTTCCTTTCAACTTTTGTGATTTGAGCATCAATGATGAGTCTTTTGTACCAAGAACGCTCGTCTGGCGTACACAATTATTAACCTGGTATCTTTAAGGAGTTATTTTTCCAAAGGGTTAAACTTCAAAAGTATTCATACAAAAATGTTCAATTTATATGTACTCTCAATTAAAAAAGGCTCACATATCAAAATTAATCATTCATACATAGTGGATATCGATGGGGTGTTCGAATTTATATGTGTCAGTGTCATGCATGTAGGTTTCAATATGTTATGTATAGCCTACGTGTCTTATGAGTAACCAGAGGCACTTGTAGAAGATAATGATATCGTGTGGGTTTTTTTTTAGATAACAGCAAATATTTTTCTCCTTCTAAGACAATAATATAATATAATGGCAAAAGTCTACAATATAATACAAGATATCATTTGGATAAAAAATATTTTTCAAATGCTTTACAACACATTTCGCTTTAGAATAATAAGAGCCTTAATTTTTTTTTGACAGTTGCATCATTAGCATGATTAATGAAAAACAAAACACGTGTTGAGATATAAACAAATTTTGAAGTTCAATAAATGAAAATGATACATATTTGATAATGAATAAATAATGAGTGTGTACAGTTTTCGTACTTTCAAAGACAAAAAAAATATATTCCGATCGTAAAAATCATTATGCTTTTTAACGCAATAAATGTTTCAATCATTCTACCCTCAGTTACAAGTACATGTTTATACCTTGACAGTTAATTTTAAAGTTTTTTCACTAGGAGTCTAATATTTTGCATTGTTCATTGAAATAATTATATGTCGATGAAAATATGACAACATGACATAATGTAACAAAAAAACTGTATCAATATCTTTATCGTACTACTTGTAACAATTTTCGGGTCCTACCATTCTGTCGATTGAGCATTAGCCAAGATTACTCTTTTGAATTGGATGACATACTATCTTGGTAATTATTTCAGATTTTGGGTGTCTAGATGGATGGACAAAGTGTGGTAATGGAGTACAATGTGTAAGAAAGATCGATTTGTGTGATGGATATTATCATTGCAATGACATGTCGGAGGAGAACACAAAATTTTGTAAAGGTAAACACATATTTATTTCAACTGTGAATGAATGTGATGAATGAATAAAATAGCAAAGAGAATATATAAATAAGAAAATGTGGTATGAGTGCCAATGAGACAACTCTCCATCTAAGTCACAATGTATAAAACATTTACAATTATAGGTCAAAGTACGGCCTTCAACACTGAGCATTGGCTCACACTGAACAGCAAGCAACAAAGGGACCCAAAATGACTAGTGTAAAACAATTCAAACAGGAAAACCAACGGTCTAATCTATATAAAAGAATGAAAAACGAGAAATACTTATGAACCACACCAACAAACGATAACCACTGTAGAACAGGCTCCTGATAACTTAGGACAGGTGCAAAAATGCAGTAGGTGTAAACGTTTTAACAGGTGTCAGCCTTATGATTTAATGAATGTTTTCAAGGATTTATTCATCATACTGCTAAGTTTAGCTTTTATTCGAATAATAACATCTAATTAATGTATATTGCGCCAAAAAAAATGTAGACTTAATTTCAAGTTAAGAATGATACACCTTTTTTTTCATTCAGAAAAAAGTTTTTATAAACAGAGGGGACGAATAGACAATAATTATATAATGATATTTCTTTTTTATTTTCGTATTGATTTTGCCCCATTAAAAAAAACATTAAATATATAAATACACACTGCAGTCATTTGATTGAGAGACAACAATCTGTTGAAAGAAGAAAAACATGAGCATATAAGACAAGGCAGTGACATAATTGCCATCAAATACAATGATTGGTTGATTTATAGATTGGTGTTTTACGCCACTTACAGCACTGTTTGCCATTTCGAGGTGACCAGTTTTAATAAGTTAAGAAATTCGGAGTACCCGAAGAGAAACACTGAAAATCGGTAGGAAAACTAACTATCCTAGTCAAATAAGATTGGAGTCGAACGCACCTTCATCACGAGGGACTCAAACTCACAACCTCAGTGATGACATGCGAGCGATATAATAGTTGAAATACTGAGACAACTCAGCACCCAAGGCCCTCATAAAATATAAAAAAGCTAAATTCAAGATATTGAGTCATTTGGAATAATTTTTTTTTCCAATATTGTTATAATTTAAAAAAAAGATTTGTCCCTTAAAAATCTTTAAACGAATAAAATTAACATTTGTGAAAAAAACCCCGAAGTATGAAAATAACTCAAGAGGACATGAAAACCAAAACTATACTTCTTTTCTGACCTGACATATTCATAAATGTTGCATAAATAGTACATTGATTTTAATAGCCATAGAATGTGAGGCAGGACAAATAAAATGTAAAAATGGACAATGTATAAGTGATTATTTGACCCTGTGTGACAGACATAATGACTGCTATGACAAATCAGACGAAGACGAGGCTTTATGCAGAGGTAAGTATTATGAGGTAATTATTTAACATAACGAATTTACGTAAATAACAATGTGAACTATAGATGCTATATATAAGTCGCAATTTACCAAAGAAATTTGATGACGGTAAAAAACATAACCTGTTTATGAGTTGCATTAACAACTAAAGAGGAATTTGAAACATGAACAAGTAAGACAAAAGTTATCAAATGATTTGTTAAGAATAAAATTGTATGCAGAGGATAAAACCAAATGTACAATAAAAATTACTTAGTCTATATGAACCCTACAAAGCTGGATGATCTTATGTGCCCAGTAAGGGTAAGCTGTTCTTGCTCTATTAGTGAAACCTGTGAAGTTGCTGATGGCAAATAAAATTGTGTGATCAGTCGCATTCGGTAATGTCACAATCGTGATCAACATTTTTGATAAGGTCTATAAAATCCGAAAGGATCAAACTTTATCTTTGGAACACCTCGTTATATAGCCTTTTTATAAGCAGCAGCCTTCTATCAAGAAACTTATGACAGGAAATGCAAGGTCTGTATTCTCATACCGACTAGGAGATATTTATTCCATATGAAAGCAATGTTGGAATGGTGCTACACATGAGGGAAAGTTCATTATTTGGAATTTGAAGTTTTTTCTTTGTCTTAATGTTTAATCATAAATTGGCCATCATTGCATTAATATTATAAGTTGTAAGTTAAGATATGAAGCATTCGCTATTCGGTGCTACCCTATTTTTGACATCTGACGTGATAATTGCGCTCAACATATTAACCATACTTTGAATTATTTGGTAAGTGAATAACTTTACTTTTATTAGAATAATGCGAGCTTCTTTCCATTTTTCTTGGAAATATCCGTATGAAAGTTACTTCGTTAGATTGAAAAAAATAGGTCGTTAAAAGAAAAGCATAGTTCGTAACCATATAAATGCTGATTGTGTGTTAAGCGTAACAGATATCATGCTCAACAAATAACCAAAAATCAAAAGGAAAAAACTAACTCAAGTAAAGAAACTGAAAGAAAACCAACCGACAAAATATTTCACACTGAAAAATTAATCAGTTAACATAACATGAGGATTTTGCACATGTTTAAATTAGTATCTTATGACATTTTTATGCTTTTCAGATATAAGGAGCGGGAATCTGTGCACAACAATTCAGTAACAACGCAATAAAAGATAGTGTACTATTTACTGCAATCTTGTTAAAATTCAATAGTTCAAGGAGGAGAGTAGTTAGTAAACATAGTAACTGTGACTTTGAGATGAAGACTGGCAATAAAAGAGGTGTTTCTTTACTTTTTGTTTTGTTTTTTGTTCATATACTGATTTTGTGTCATGAATGAATACCCAATATTCCTTTTCTATTAGAGAAAATAAAAAAAAAAAAACAAGTAAAAATCTTGAAAACACCAAGAAACACTGAACTCGTAACTAGCCCCTAATGTTAGTACAAATCTTGTGATAATACTCGCTAAAAAAGAAAAAACAAAATATAAAGCTGGAAGGGACAAGTAGGCTTGACCTTCCAATCCACATACAATATCAATAGGAATTGACAAATATCTTGCAACTGATCTCAAAAATATCATTCTAAAAAGTCTTTTGTTGACGAAATTCAAAAGAGAGGTTTGTATACAAATATTATTCTTTTAATTAAGAACATCGTTTCAACTGATACTGAGATACATAATGATAACCAGAAAGTCTTTTTATAGCTTCCATGGCAAGTAATTGGGACAATATCCCTAATGCGCCTTGAAATGAGGAACTCAAAAGTCACGTGTAAACAAAAAATCTCTGTGTAGTGATATTTGACACATTTCAATAATAAACAAATGACTGAGCTGAACCATTTGTGTTAATTTAGAAAGTAGGGGAACACAGAATAAATTTGTAAAAACTATGGAGCTATTAAATGTGTTCAAAGTATTAAATTTTCAAAGAACTTATTGTGTTAAAAATGGGATTTTTTACCACGAGGAGCCGCATCACAAAAGGATACTCGGGGTTTGCTAATTTACGGAAAAAGTAATCACACTTCGTACCCTGAAAATTTAACCACATATGTGAAAATGTCTCAGCTTCGAAACGAGCCATCATATATATCCAAGTTAATGATATGGACTGAGCAACAGAAGAAAACGTTACCATACCGCCTATGGAGAAACTAATACGCATCTTGACCCATCTTCTAAGAATAATTCCAGAGATATCTTAAGATAATTTCACCTTGTACACTACAGAAAATTGTGAAAATGATGGTTAGTAGTTTTTTTTATTTATACCTAGTTATCATAAATGGTTTAAGATAAATATTATTGATAAAGATCAGCAAAAACTCAATGAAATTTCGCTTTTAAAATGCATTACTGGCATGGGGCTGAATACTTTTTTTAGGCACAATCATAACTTTGTTTACCACCGAGAGATCCGAAAGGAATTGTTTATTTAAATGAAAAGGCAAGAAATAACTTAATATTATTAAATTGTAAGTAAACATGACACATTTAGTCTTTGTTATGTAATTATCACTCTGGTCTACATGAATAACTGATAATCAAGGGAGATAACACACTTCATACGAGTAAAGTGAGATACATCATCACATATGCTTTTATCCAATGATTTGACCCCTGGTCAGTAGATATCATATGCAAATAAACAGAAAAAACATGTACATGTATTAAGAAAATCATGAATTATTATTTTTAATGCACACGAGCAAAACACAAGATATTGTCTTTTCTCAGTGAAAAAGGGGGAGGGTCAAACCTTCTTGAAAACAATATTGCTGCACCTATTCAACTATTAAGCTAGTTAGCTACTACTCATTGCTTCTAATATAAAAGGTTTAAATGAAGGTGGCTAAGCCACAAGGAGAAGCATTTTCTTTCTTTGTGATAAAACTTTCAAGAATTAGATTTTTCTCTTAATAATACTTATGTATTTAAATTAAATGATAACACAGCCTGAGTAAATTTTTGTCTTATTTCAGTTCCAGACATATCATTACTTTTTAACATGAGATGGCAAACTAGAGGTTTTAAAAAGTCCTGAATAACTGGTAAGCATTTCTTTTTATTAAGCAAACTCTAAATTGTTTTTTTATGGTATTTATGCAATTGAAATTACAGTCGGTATGTTAGAAATATGCTAATATGAAAACTGTTGCTGTGGTTTTGATATTAAATGAAAATGCTTAGTTACTGATCTTTTCGACTCAATATTTCGAGTTAAATCTTGCGGCAACTGTTTCTCATGTAACACTGCAAACTATATTTAGCACTATTTTGATCTGTCTTTATTTAATGACGCCATAATACATGTGATGTCACAATGTTTCCTTTAATACCTCAGGTGGATTTCTCACTGACAAAAAGTTTTCACTGAAATACATGTAAAAAAACTTTTTTCTCAAATAGAATTATGTGAAAGGACAAGTTTTGAAAATTTGCACTTCATTGCACTCTAATTATATGATAAGAATGACTTTCCCAGTAGTTTAGAGTGGTTTCCACAGTATTAGATACCAGATGTCCACTAGTAAGAATAATCATTTTGGTGTTGTTTTTTTTATAAAATCTACATTTTTGCATAATTTCTCTGTCAACATGCACTTTTAGGCACAAGAATATTTTATAGAATGCTTTAACAGGGTCTGTGAATTGTAAATTAAGGTTATCATCAGAAGTTTTGTCCTTGTTTTGACTAGTTAAGGTGTACTGGAAGAAATTAATTATACATACACATTGTATTCAAAATAAATGAATATAGCGATAAAAGTGTAATTGCCTTATAGTGCTGAAACAACTTTATTTTTTTTCAGAAATGGACAAAAATACACAGATTTATTCAGAATGTCATACCGATGAAGATCACATGAAAAATCAGAAAAATCAGAACTATGGATTTCAATATGGGACAATATTCCTAATGCGCCTTGAAATGAGGAACTCAAAAGTCACGTGTAAACAAAAAATCTCTGTGTAGTGATATTTGACACATTTCTATGATAAACAAATGACTGAGCTGAACCATTTGTGTTAATTTAGAAAGTAGGGGAACACAGAATAAATGTGTAAAAACTATGGAGCTATTAAATGTGTTCAAAGTATTAAATTTTCAAAGAACTTATTGTGTTAAAAATGGGATTTTTTACCACGAGGAGCCGCATCACAAAAGGATACTAGGGGTTTGCTAATTTACGGAAAAAGTAATCTCACTTCGTACCCTGAAAATTTAACCACATATGTGAAAATGTCTCAGCTTCGAAACGAGCCATCATATATATCCAAGTAAATGATATGGACTGAGCAACAGAAGAAAACGTTACCATTACCGCCTATGGAGAAACTAATACGCATCTTGACCCAATTCATCTATTCTGTATAGAAATGGATTATTTAATGATGCTTTTATGTCAGTTATAATTTCTTCTGATGAAAGTATTTCTGAGAAACGGGTATTTCCTTATGTTTGTCTAGCACAACATTTGCTTCCTGTATGATATTGTCGCCTAGCAGATTTGAACAAGTTTCGTTGATTCCAATATTGGAACTTTGGGCAGCTACGCCTGCTATCAATAATCGTACATAAGAATATCGTGTAAGAAAACCTGCCAACGAATTGACAAGTGTTATCATCATTGTTACTTTAAGTCCAACTTCCTTCAATTCACCCTATGCAGCTGAAACCAGGTCAGCACATATTTGTCTTGAATTTGCTTCATTACTTTTTCACATTTTAGTTAGTATGTAATTTACTGCATGTTCATAATTGTTGGCTCTCCTTTTCGCTTATAAAGTCTTTCACGTGTGGTGTGGTCAGCTTTAGAGATTGGTAGATTGACAAGAAAAGTCCTGAAAGTTCATTACTTGCTTTGTTTTCGACTACTATGGTTTCAATTATGAATTTACCTACTACAAATTTAATGTTATTTGTGAAAATTTCTTTCGATGATGTATAGTGAGCAACCATGAATTCCTTATACAATTAAGACATGAAGACGTGTTTTATCGTGCCTAAAGCCACCCAGATGTGCAATTGATACACAAATAGTA